>PVKE010007087.1:0-51911 GCA_004027555.1 Craseonycteris thonglongyai | reverse complement strand
GGGGAGGAGGGAGCTCCCACACCCAACAGCCAGGGGGAGGAGGGAGCTCCCACACCCAACAGCCAGGGGGAGGAGGGAGCTCACACTCAATAGCCAGGGGGAGGAGGGAGCTCCCACACCCAACAGCCAGGGGAGGAGGGAGCTCCCACACCCAACAGCCAGGGGGAGGAGGGAGCTCAGACTTAACAGTCAGAGGGAGGAAGAATCTCCCACACCCAATAGCCAGAGGGAGGAGGGAGCTCTCAGACCCAGTGACCAGGAGGCTGGGAGGCTTACAGACCTAATAACCAACTTCTTGCCAGGTGGGTGGTACATCCTGCCCTGAGCAGATAGCAGAGGCGCAGAGGGAGGGGCTATCAGCAGGCCTGGAGCACCCCGTTGGCAGAACAGAAGCAGTCAGGTGACCCAGGGCACTGTGGATGCAAAGAGGACAGAGGAGCTCAAGCTGGCCAATTTGGGTACATCTGAGTAGTGTGGCTTTGTAGAGAAGGACAAAAGCCCCTCCCCTACAACCCTTCATTGTTCCTGAGTCCTCACTCTACAGAGGAAGAATCAAGACAATATACATCCCCAGTGGGGCTGGACTTCAGAGCCAGAAGGAAGTTTAGGCTGACACTTCTCCCAAGCCCTCCTCTAAATTTTATCCCTGGGATGGACTTTCCCAGCCTTGCCTGGTTCAGGCCACCTGGATCTCCCACCTCCAATGGGGCCATACCCCACCTTCACCTTCTAACTCATGACCATGTCCTTCCCTGGTTAAACCCCCCAGTGGGTCCCCACTCCCTGCAGGAAGACCCAGAGGCCTGTGTGTGGAAGGGAGACTCTCCAAAGCCTGACTCTGCCTACTCCAGGTTTGACTCCCACCACACTCCCTGCACCTACCCGAGTCCAGCCACCCTGCACCATGCCCAATTCCCAGGAAGCCCCAAGCCCTTCTCAGCCCTCCTTGGCCTTGACACAGCCTGGACCCCTGCTGACAATGCCCTCTTGTCTGCTAGTGAATTCCTGCACACTGTGCACAACCTCTGGGAAACCTTCCCTGACAATCCCAGCAGGCCACACCCACAGCCTTGCCTCAGAGCCTTGAATTCTTCATCCATACAATGCCATACACAGCTCCACCTGTCAGATCAAGCAGACCCTGCAGCTCACTACACAAAAACGATGTAACAGTGATCCTCAAAACCTCTCATCCCTACCTCTCTCTCTCTCAAACATCTATAATGAAGGGGGGAGGGGATTGCTGTCACTATTTCATCAACAAAATTACCTATCACCTGAGCGTTTACCGTATGGTGTGCCATGTCCCGATGTATTCGCTCTTCATGAAACCCCAACAAAATAAGGATCTCCTTAGTGTCTGATGAGAAAAATGAGCACAGGGTGGTTCTGTCACATCCCAACACCATCCAGACAGCGAGGAGCAGAGCTGGGGTGGCAGGAGGGCTCAGGAGGACAGAGTAAGAGATGGGGTTGGCTTAGGAGCTGGGGCCAGGTCAGTAAGCCCACTTGGTCTGGTGGGGACACGCTGGCCCATTCCCAGCCCTGCCTGCTTACCACCCACCGCAGGCTGCAGAAGGAAGTGCGGTGGAGTAGGGGTGCCTGGGAGCTGTCACCTGTTCTGTTGGCCTCAACGTAGGTCCCCTCCATATAGAATAATGCCTGCCAGCAGGAACGGATGACATCCCAGCCCTGTTGCCTGGCAACATGAGCCAAACACATCATCAGATTGATTAGCCACAGTGCCCTGGGGACAGCAAGGGGACAGCCCAGGGTGATGGGCCCAGAATGCCTTTCAGAAGAAGGGGTAGCAGGATGGAAAGGACCCTGCCCTGGGGCTTACTCGAGGACGTTCAGCTGGCAGATGCCATGACCCCCACACCCTTACCCTGCAGTCCCTCTAACCACTCTGGCCAGCAGTGCCATCTCTGGGCTGGCAGAGTTTGGCTTGGCATCATATTCTGAGCTGGCACTAAATTATAGAACCAGAGTTATTTGCTAGAACTGTCACTCAGTCCAGTAGCCTCCGGGGACACATGGAGAAAACCAGAGATGGGATGTGGCGCGTACAACCGCACAGCTGGCTGACTGACCTAGGACAGTATCAGGGTCTCCAGGGCTCTGAAAGCTCCAGGCCTGGAGGAAGAATGAGGCCAGGGGAAGGGTTACCACCCCAGAGCAGGTGGGAAGCAGCCTCTTAGTTGGAGTGGCTCTCCCCTTCTCATTATTAAGTTCTCAGCTAAAACCTGGGTAGTATCTTTGCCCCATGCAGTGGGCTGCGGGCTGACTTGGGAGGGCTTTAGCTGTCCCCATACTTTCCAACAACACCCTTCAATTTACCCCACATAAGCAGGTCATTCTGTGTAAGGATGGAGTGCCTGCTATGCCATCCACAATTCCAGCTCCATCAAGCTGCCACATGGGGACACAGCTTCCTTCCTAGAGCCCCCCATGACCTTCCTGCTCAGGGCCCAGCACCCCTCACCAGCCCAAGGGAATCAAAGGCCTCCTCCCACCCACCCCCATGCTGAGGTCTGCGGGCACACACTACCAGGGAGGCATTTGTAACAGGCCTCATGTCCAGAGGGCCTCAGTGGTCTTGGTCCCAGCCTCCCCACTCCCCAGCCTGGGCCTGTCTTAGAGGCAGGAGGCCCAACACATCACTGTGCTTCTCATGCTGACCTGGGCTCAAATTCCAACCCCGCCAGGCTAACAGGGCGTCCCTGGCCATGACCAGCTCTCACTGATCCTCTGCCTCCTGACGGGCAAAATGGGGTGAATCCCACATCTATCGCAGGGTGCCTGAGTAGAGCCTTGGCAGAGTGGGTGTTCCTAACTGCCATCTGAGGTTAGCTGGAGGAAAGACACAGGACCCAGGAGGCTCACCTCCGTCTTGCCAGCCTCTCCATTCACCCTCCCTCTAAGGTCCTAGATGATGATCCTTCCCACGCGCAGAGATGACTGAGTGACTCCCCAGCTGAGCATCCTCCACCAGTTCCCCAACTTCTTCAGAATGAAGTGCCTGCTCATGGCTGAGACAGCCTCTGTGCCTGGCCCTCACCTCGTCTCCAGCTACAGGGGAAGCTGGGTGAGGCAGTTACCCCCATACTAGAAGCCCCTTTCTCTGGGGAAACCCCACAGGGCCACACACCCATCACTGACTGTCCAGGCCCTGGAAGAAAGCTGTGGTCTCCAGCACACAAGGTGTACAACTGAGGTCTTTCTCCCTCCCCCACCCACTACCCAGGCACCTGCTGGGATTCGAGGCTGCCACTCCTTTAAAGCAGTTCCCGGGAGCAGACTTTGCTTTAAAGGCTCTCTTCTGCACGCAGGGGCACGGTGTCATCTGCTTCTTCCTGGACCCTTGCATGTCCCTTGGGTCTGTCACCACCTGGGGACAGGTAGTACCTATCTCAGGACATGTGGTTGAGTCACCTGGGCTTTGCTGCCAAGTGGCTAAGATAAATATGCTTTTCTACTAAAAATAAGTCCTGCTACTAAACTGGTCGAGTATTCATAGCAGTGAACATTTATTTTTAAAAAGATCCCACCTAGTTAAAAGGCCAAAGCTATAAAAATAAGAAAAGGAATTGGAAATTTGAAGCTCCAAGCAAGGTACAGTACAGAACCTCTCTTAGGAGTGACACATTTTCACCCTTTCCTTCCCCCTCAGTCCCCTCCGGGTTTAATCTCCAGGCCCTGCCTGACCCCCACCCCCACCCCTCTACCCCCCACAGCCTGTCTTTTTTAGCACCAATAAAAATCTATCCATATCAGGTGTGTCTGGTACTTCTTCCTGGAAACCTTTCTCATCTTCTGTTCTCTGTGGTGAAAAGTGCAAAAGGATGACAGACAGACAGTGGAGAAATTTCCCAGCGCAATCCGTCGGCAGTCCACCCAATGCTTATGGATTTTGCTGCTCTGCCTCACCTCTTCTCACCTCCCTCAATGGCTCTGTCAATAGTTCCCCTAAATTATTCCCATTGAGACCAACAGCCCTGCATGTTCAGTGGTTCACTCATTCATTCAGCAACAATGAAGGGCACAGGGCGGAGAAGACAGGGACACCCTAAGCCTGGATGGAACGCAGGTGGGACCACCCCATAGGCTTGCCCTGGTGAGTCTGCAATGCCAGGGCAACACCTGTGAGGATAAATATTCACGGGCTGATTTTAGGGATGTAGAAAGTAACAAAAGGACAATGAGGTTATGTCGTATACTTCCATGGGAATCATTCTAATCTGGGGCTTGCAAATGGTAATGATAATCAGATCATGTAAAAGATGGTAATTATTATTACACCTGCACAATCAGAACACACTCTAACAGTTTCTTTTTTCTCTTCTGGTTCATGCTCATCTCTGTCGTCAGCATTGAGGGTGCCACTTGTCTCTAACATGAAGTACAGGTTAATTCTCATCTTGGTGGCATCCACCTCTCTTGCCTCACACACACCTCTTTAAGCAAATGAAGTAAAGACTCTGGGTACATACGCAACATCCAAGGTTCCCTCTCTCAGTCCTGACACTGAGGACAGGAAAGAGATTGGGAGGAGAGAGCAAGGCCAAGAAGCTGAGACTCAGGGCAGCTGGGCGATGTCCCCCGCGCCTCACCGTGTGCGCTGGCAGCATCAGGTGGATGTGTCTGTCTTCTTTCCCGTCTCTGCTGGTCGTACTGCTTTCTCATCAGTCCTCGAGATGGTGGTGGGAAGGGCAGGGGGTGGCCTGGGAATTTCAGGTTCTGGGAGATAAACTGTAAGTTGTGCATGACTGAGACTAAAGGATCCAATCATCTGGGAAAGATTCGTTTAAGTGTTGCTGGTAAAAACCTTCCAGTTTTAGAAAGCAGCAGGTATCAGGATGAAGAAGCCCATCTCAGAGCCACCTTGACTCCTTTCACTTCTAATTTTTTTTTTTTTATTATTGTTTTTGACAGAGAGAGAGAGAGAGAGATACAGAGACAGAGAGAGAACTGAGCTGGGGGCACTCCCCAGTTCAGCACATGGGTCCACACAGGGCGGGGCCGGGATTCGATCCTGGGTCCTCAGCGCTGCAAAGTGAGTGCTTAACCCACTGAGCCATCCCGGCTTCCACTCCTTTCACTTTTAATCTACTGGTGGGCAATAAGCAAATCTGACTTGGTGAGGATTATCTCATCTTTTCAAATAGAGATAATTATTGAGCACAAACCTCTCGAAGATGGGGAGGAGGGAAGTCGATGGGTAAACCCTAGTCCTCTTAAGGTGCTGAAATTTGCCTTTAAGGGGCTTACAATTCAGTTAGGGCTTTTGTACTTAGAGAAAAAGAGTTAATAAACATTAACAAATCCTGAGGAACTGAGACAACAGAGGGACCATGGGGTGGCATGCTCTGGAAAAACAAACCCAGTAGAGTCCCAGGTGGGCTGGGGCACAGCAGTCGGCCAGCCTGGGTAGTGGTGGGGAGGAAGAAACTTCTGGCATGGCTTCACGTACAGCCACTGGGTCAGTGAAGGGCTCTGTGTGGCTGTGGGTGGTGCGGGTGGTCGCAGGGCAGGCTGGGCCAGGCCATGGGCAGGGAGGTGAGCTCTCCAGGCAGTGTGGGGCCACTGAACACTCCTTAACTGGAAAGAATGGGAAGAAAATGGGGCAGGGGGAATGCCCCTTCTCAGGAATCATAAGACAGACGCCCAAGAGCTTCTTCCTCCTCCTGTTTCTCCACCCCATCCCCCTGTTTCTCCACCCCACACCCTTTTTCTCCAGAGCAGGAGGAAGAACAGACAAAGCTCCTGGGAGTGGGTGGGCTCCAGCCAGTTGCCTATAGAAGCAACTCCTCTGCTATGTGCTTCTAGAGTAGCTGTCTCGGCTCTCACAGACCTTTACTGTCATTATATCCACAAATGTCTATATTCCCCAGAGGACCATAAGTTCCAAGAGGCGGGATACACTCAAAGACCTGATGAAATAAACGGATGATGGAAGGAGGAAGGATGGAGGGAAGTGGGGGAGGGAGAGAGGGGCAAGTGAACAAATGACTAAAGGACCATGTGGCAGCTGCACACAGGGTCCCGGTGTTGTACAACTCCAGGGACACCATTCACATTGTGCTCAACATGGACGGCACCGGGAGCAGCGCAACTGCAAAAGGCAGGACGGGAAGGTGTCTGGTCAGGAGGAGCTGGCCTGCTGGCCTCAGCCTGGGAATGCAGCCCCAACTTTTGTCCATCAGTCTTCCTGCTTCAGCTGGAGGACCCTCAGGGAAAGACGATCAGATGAGGCCAGAGCGCACTCCTCACTACCCACACCGTGACGCCTCTGACCAGCTCCCCCACCCCACCAAATGCCAGCGGAATTTCGGAGGAAGATGTGTGTCCTGCACATCTCCTTCCTCAGACACCTGCTGATGCCTGTCTTCTTTGGATGCCTCCAAGTGCCCCAGTCGGAACTGGGGTGCATCACCCCCTGTGACCGCTACCACTGCCATTAGCACATGGGCATGACCAGCACACGCAGTTACACAGCCTTCCTAATGTAAGCAAACCCCTCACCCTGGGTCCATAGCACCCTCCCGCAGTCCTACCCCTGCCAGGCGGACAGTGTCAGCCAGACTGTATTCCATGGTCCGGGGGACAACCGTCACTCTGCTACCAGGAGGGAGCCTCTCTCATAAGCTGCGGGTGCTCCCATTCAAACCAGGCCCCTGGCATCTCTGCAGGCTGGATGCTCTTCCTCATACTGGGCTCCAGGCCGGGGACTCCTCACCCACTGCCCAGGCACAGGAAACAATAGAGGGCCACATCCCTTCAGCCCCTCCCCCTGGTGCCTTTTCAGTGGACTCATCACACAGGCAACCAAGTCCACTGTGTGCAGAAGGTGAGGGACCTACAAGGTCACACAAGGGAGGGAGAGTGAGGGTTGGGGTGATAACCTGATCTCAGGGGCTCCCCTCGACCACAGAGGCTGCATAGGATGCTGGCACAAAGGACCAACACGCGCAGAACTGTGTGCAGGTAAGAAGGAAGCAGTGACTGCGGTGACAATTCCCGTGTCCCACCAGACTCAGAGGTGCGCAAGTCCCTACCGAACTCAGGGACCCTGAAAGCTCTACACAATCTAAGATAAACTGCACTGATGACACACCCAGGTGGGAGGAGGCTTTTCAAGGTCTAGGACACCCTGTCAGGAGGGGCCAGAGTGGTCCACAGTCAATCTCACTGATGGCAGAGCCTTTTATCCCTAATGACTATGTTCCAAGGACCCACAAGCTCTGCCCCCAACCAACTAGCTCAGCATTCTCACCAGGTCACCCAACTTAGTCCCAAGCCTGGCCAGAGAGGGTCAACCCCCAACCCCTCTCAGGAAAGCTTCCCACTTCTGGACTTCTTCAATTCATATCTTATTTTCCAATGACATGTTAGTGACTGAGGACAGGAGATGTGGGTTCCAGCCTCAGAAGTGTTAACAGCTTACAATGGGATTCTGGTCAAGCCCTCCCGATCCCTGGGGCTGACTTCCCATCTAAACATGTTGGCATCTCTGAGGTCTAAGCTCTTGTTTCTGTGATGTTAGGAGCAAAGGGGGTTTGCAAGGCTCAGCAGGGGCTTCAGCCCGCCAGGAATTCTGAAGGTGCCCAGAATTTTAACTCAAACTCGCCAGAGACATTCTCCTCCTCAAGACCCTGGTCCTTTACTGAAGCACGTTCGGACTTAGAATAAACATGTTTGTTGAGGACTTATCAGGGTCCAGGCCCTTTGAGAGACACTGGGAAAACATGAAGGAGTAAGAGGACTGCCCAAAAGTAACCATTTCACAGAGACAGACACTCAGGCTCAGCAAGGCCCTGGAATCTGCTCAAGGCAACACTGCTTGGAATTCAACTCCCAGGCTGCCCGGCCCCTGCAGAGTTCACTCCCTGGGCTCCAGGCCTGGTGAGACTAGCACTGGGATGTGAAGACCCCTGAAATCCCATCAATCACCAGGAAAATGAGCTCTTAAACTGGAAACTATTAACATTAGAAACTCAGAATCCAGGACACAGGGCTGGCTGGCTGATTTGCTCCTGTTCTGAAATGCCCAGCTTGGACTCCCAAACCCATCACACCATGTTAGGGCCTGACCACCATCTGATGCCCGTCTCCGCAGCATCCATTCCAGGTGATGGGCGGCAGCAGGCAGGAGACCGCCATGTGACCTCCACATCCCACCTGTACACACAGTAGCACAGTTCCCTGAGCTCACCTGGCTCTCCCAAGGTTGTTTCTGTGTTGCCCCTTGTACAGAAAGGCACCAGCCCTGTGAACGGAACTGGTCTGCAGAGCTCATTAAACTGGGAGTGCTGCCCCCAGGGAGTCCCTCCGCCCTGAGCAGAGCTGGGCAGGCCCAGCTGGTCTCTCTGCAGCCCCAGGGTGAGAGGCCTCTGGAGGAATGCGCTGAGAACCACTCCTTCCTACAGGTGTCGCGGAGGCCCATGTTCTCCAATCCTGTCTTCCCACCTTGGGACCGTAGCCTGGGTTTCAGCGATGCTTTCCCAGGGGAGGCAACTAGCACCAGGGAAGTCGTTTCTCCCCCCTTGCTCCCGCCTCTGGCCTGCTGCCACGGTGACCTCCCCTCCCCCAAGAAGGGCGGTGAGCAGGGAGGTGGGGGTGGGAAGAACCACTGCCCACGTGCTCTAGGGAGGGGTGCTGGGAAGCCAGGCAGGGCGTGCCGTCTGGTCCTTTCTCTGTCCAGCATCAGGCTTCACGGTGGCCTCTTGGTGTGAGACGCCCTTGTACTATCCCCCAAATCTGCCTCACACGGGAATCCTCCTGTCCCCTGAGTCCCAGTGAGGCTAACACATGCTGGTGAAGGGCAGGGGGTCTAGAACCTTCTGTGTCCACGAAAGTAGCCAGGGGGTGGAAGGCGGAGGAGACAGACACCCTGTTCCCCCACGGCCTTCCAGAAGAGATAGTTGATGGTCTTACCATCACCGCCCCTTACCCGCGGCCGTCTGCCCGAGGGCCTGGACGTGCCCAGGAATTACTCACGGTTGCAGGAAGGGTCCGCAGGGAACCCCTCCCGTGCTTTGGGGTGAGTGGCGGCCAGACACCGACTGCCATCTCATCCTCCGAAGAGGGGTGTTAGTCCTCCCCCCGACCCCCGCCAGCGCCCCGCCACCTGCGCGGTCGCCCGCAGCCGGTGCCGCAGTGCGAGAGAGCCAGCGAGCCCGACGCCTTCACGACTTGGCCCGCGCTGCCGAGCGAGCCGCCGCCCTCCAGCCTCCCTGCCGCGCCGCGCCTGCACCCGCACCCCAGCCCCCCGGCCTAGACCCCACCCGCACCCCCACCTCTCTGTCCCGACCCTGGGCCCCTGCCCTCCCGGTCCCGCCCGAGCCGGCAGCGCCCTCCACATGCCCACCCCTCCCTTCTACCTGGGCACGGAAGGGCCTCTCGGAGCCAGGGCCGGGGCTCCACACACGGGGGATGATTTGGCGGCTCGGCGCCAAGCCCAAAGAATAAGCGCGGTACTTACCGCTCTGCTCACCCAGGAACACCAACTTGAATTTCCTCAGTGGGTTCCCGAAATCTCCCCCTGCGGACATGGTGCTGGCAGCCGGGGCCGGGAAAGGAGGAGGAGAAGCGAAGGCGCAGGGAGGGGACGGGAGGAGGGCGAGGGGAGGTGGCCGGCGGTGCGGGAGCCGGAGGGGGAAGGGCTGGCTGCGCACGTCCCTGCCTCCCCAGCTGCGTCCCGGCCCCGGCCTGCGGCTGCGTGTCCGGCGGCGGCGGCGGCGGCGGAAGGCTGGGCTGGGCTGCCGCGGGAGGCGCTCGCTGCGCGGCGACGAGCGCGCTCTGGACGCCCCCGGCGCGGCGCGGCGCGAGGCGCGGGCGGAGCGGGGCACAGGACGGCGCGCGGCGGAGGCGCGCTCTCCCGGGCCGCGCCGCGGCCCCCTCCCGCCTGGCCCGCCGGCGCCTGCGCCCTGCGCGCTCCCCGGCCTCTGATGTCATGCGGGGCCCGCGGCGCTGCGGGGCTGGGGGAGGTGTTGCCGCCCACCCGGAGCCCGCACCCGGACGGGAGAGAACGCCTCGCCGTGCCCCGAGTCGGGCCGTCTCTCGTTGCCTGTCTGTCTTCACCACTCCACCCCTCCTTTGAATCCAGAAAAAGACAGGAAACTGTCACCGGACATTTTTTTCTGGTCTTTGAACCTAGATGCCGGTCCCCTCCGCCCCCTCGCGCGACGCCGAGGCACAGCGCAGCCATCCGAGAGGGCGGAAAGGGAAGGTGTGTGGGTGTGGTGGGCCGTGCGCGCGCACAGGGCTCCCCTGCTATCCCGTGTAGCCCTCCCTCCCCTGTCTAGCCCCACCTCCCTTCTCTGGGCACCGTAGGTGTCTCAGCAACCCTGGCCCTCGTGAGGAGGCACCAGGGATGGGCGCACCTACCTCAAACCAACGCTTCTAGGCATCATTTTACCCTACATTTGCTGCCCATGAGAGAGAAGGCGCAAGGAAATCCTAAATGTCAACATGGTCATCTGCAGGACAATGCCTTGGATTCCCTGACCCCACGGCCGCAGGGCTGACAGCACTACCTGTCCTAACAATTAGGTGTGTCTGGACACTGAACTCCCGGAGGACAAGACGGTGACCTCCCATTTGTCTCTAATTCACCTGACCCATTAAGGCACTGAGAATCACAAACAGGCCAGCGCAAGGAGCAATTGCCAAGTGTTAGAAGTGCTCTCAGACGGATCCTATGGCTCTTGGATCAATCTAATAGAGGTTTTACAAAGCCACCTAGTACTGCCCTACCACCATGTGGACTCTCTCTCTCTCTCTCTCTCTCTTTAATTTAAGGGCTGTTCATTTTCACTGAAGTATAGTGTTCCATTGTGTGACTATATCTGTCTCTTTATCCAACTACTGTAGAGGGACATTTCAGTTGTTTTCAGTATTTGGTTGTTACACATATTACTGTTATGAAAACTCTTGTACATTTTGTGGGTCACTCTATGTTCCAAATATATATATATATTGTCTTCTAGGTAGATACCTTAGTGTGGGATTGCTAAATCATAATATATATTTTCAGATTTAGCAGATGTTTCCACTTTTCCAAAGTAGCTGTACCAAGCACAAGAGTTCCAATGTTTTGCATCCTTGTCCACACTTAACATTGTCAGTCTTTTAATGTTAGATATTCTGTGGTTTTGTAGTGATTTCTCACAGTAGTTTTAATCTGTGTTTGTTTGTTTTTTGAAGCCTAGGGTGGTGTTAAATTTCTCCAAGGAGTATTTGGTTTTGGTCATGCTGGTCACTAGGAAATCCTAGCAAATTGGTATTTTCTTAAACCAATTACAGAAACTCAGATGATTTGAAACTGGGCTGAAACCTCTGTGACAGCTGGTCTACCTGTAGCCGAAACTTATTACTATGCTGTGGTTCTTTGGGTTCTCATCCTAATATGAGGCCATCCCCTTTGAGTCCCATGCTGTTACCTTTCTACCCCATTCCTTTGAGATAGACTAAAATACTGGTCAGGCTTTGAGCTGACTCGTCCAGAATCAGTAAATGCTCTCAGGGCAGATGGCATCCAAATGTTTAGCACCCTTTCTGGATTCCTATTTTCTCCAGGATCTAGGCCCACTACTTCTTGACTACTTTGTTCTTTTTCCAACATCTTCAAGTATATATTTTTTAAAACTGTGCCTAGTTTTTCTTGGTGTCCTGAATGAATTATGCGTTATTCTATCAGAAGAGACATTGGGTTCATTTGTATTGCTTCTTGTTCCTTCTTCCTTTTACTGACATTCTCTCTTATGTCTTTGAATGTGTGAGTATTTGTTATGTTTATTGTACTTATTTTACACTTGTGATCTGTCAGTGGTATGCATTGGTTATATGTATTTTATCGTGGTTTTACTCCTCGCCGATTGTGGTTTGTAAGCTCGTTTCCTGGTGGTTAGCAGCTGCCTAGGCTGAGAATGGGTAAGGGATACCATGAGCATCTGGTGATTATGCAGGAAGGAGGGGGGATGAGCCCCAGGATGAAGAACCTCAGGTACTCCAGAATTGCTGCTCAGCATTCCTTTTGTTTTCATTTACAGAGAAGTTTCTCTAGTCCAGGATTTCTGTTTAAATTCTTTGGGGAGCAAATACAACAACAACAACGAAAAGCACTGAAAGAACACAAGATCTTTAGAATGGTCAATCACCATTCATGAGGAGATTATCCACTGTCCTTGAAGTGGCCATCTGCCATGCACTGGGGCTTGGAAGAGAATGGGATACGGATAAATGCCTGGGCCCTCATTAGCCTGCATGGTTTTTAGCAGAATCTCATCTCAGCATGGCTCTGATATTACTCTGACATTCCTGAGCATCCAAGTCAACACCACTGATTTCCCCACCCCCTGCTCTCCAGTGGCAGAGGCTACCTTCATCTTCCCTGGGAAATATGGGAGGAGGAACGAACAGAACTTGAAATCTCTGGCTACCCTTTCTTCCCACCTCTGTACCTGCCACCCTCACCTCAGACTGCTTCTAACTTTTCACATTAATTTTAGTCTCTAGGGTTACAGTTTTTATATTAGTTCCTCCATCTCATTTCTGGAATTTCTCTAACATTGTTTTTTGTGGTTTTTTTGTTTGCTTTTGTTTTTTGTTTTATGTCTTATGGAGGCAACCAGAAGACAGGTTAGTTCACTGTCTTGTCAGGCACTAGTATCTCTTTTCTTTTAAATCTTATCATTATTTATTAATGTCCTCTTCTGTCTTCTTTTTCCCCTTTCTCCTTTTTCAACTCTAGGTTTGATTATAGTTTCCTTATCTCTGTTTTGCAAGTTATTCTGCAAGAGAGTCTTTAAATTTTATTTTAATTTCTGTATTTTTTTCTCTTCATTTGTTTTGACTTGCAGTTTTCATGAATAACTTTGATCCAATCATTCTAGCTATGAATCACTCACCTGAGAGAGAAACGAAGCTTCTCTCACGCAAGTTGTTACTGAGTGAGGTTCATTGACGTGGAGCTTTCAGGCTGTTAAACCTACAATAGAGGTTGGGAAAGTAGATGTTAAACTACTGTATGTGTAAATTGTCAAGTCACATTCAGTGCTGGCTAAGTGGCCAGAGAGCTAAGTAGTAAGTGAAATGGGAGGTAGGGCCCACAATAAAAATATCAGAGCCATGCCAGGATGGCTCAGTGGGTTGAGCCCTTGTCTTGCAGCTCCGGGGTCTGAAGATGGAATCCCGGCCCTGGCTCAAGCAGACTCACATGCTGAACTGGAGTGTGCCCCCAGGTTGGTTCTCACCAGGGTGAGGTTTCTATGTGGGAGGCTCCTGGTTCTCCCCTGACTTGCGGGGGCATGTCTCCCATGTGGGAGGCCCTCAGCAGGTTCCTGCCCTGCACAGCCACCTGCCTCTCATAGCCACACACCCACCTGTAGAATGAAACTATGTAGAAAACCAATAATGTGCAACTATGGAGAATGTTCTCCCCCTTCTCTCTGCCTGTCTCTCTCTCGGTCAAAAACAGTAAAAAAATAATAAATGTTTAAAAAATATCAGGCCAATGATGGAGGAGGTCAAGAGGAGTCCAAATGTGGGCAAAAGTTCTGCCTCATGGTGTGAGGCTGTAATCTTCAATAAAGAGGGGATTGGTTACTGTAAGATTAGAAATTTCAATAATTGGAGAGATTGTTAACCAAGGGCTCTGTGTTGAATAGGATACCATAAGACCCATCGTCTCTGTAGCAAGAACATTCATGTGTGAGAGACACCTGGGGCCTGCGCTCACAGACCTCCTTACTGTGCTCATGGACGGCGGTGGTGCTGCTCTCTTGGTGACTGGGAAATGGAATGAGATTAGAAAAGGATGTTAGAAGAATACTGCTCCGATTCTTTGGGAAGACTGGGTTTCAGAGTTATCAGTTATTGGGTAAGTTGATGAACTGGTTGAATAAGTAAATGAATCAATAGAAAGGATCCATGGGAAATGGAACGGAATGATTTGTGAATGGGTGGCTTTGTAGGTGACTAAATGGGTAAATGTCTGGATAAGTGGATGTATCAATGTGTATATCTATATATGGGTGGGTGGATGGATGGGTACTGGAGTAAATAAATGTAGATAAAGGGATAGATAGGTGAATGGAAGGATAATGAGTGGATTGATAGATGGACTAGGTGGGATGTTTGGATATATATATATATATAAGTTTGCATCATATGTGTGTGAGTAGAATATGAAGAAATAGGCAGATAGATGTTTGATGGATGGATGGGTATAACAGATGGATTCATACAGAGCTACATAGGTGTGATGGATAATAAGCAAGTGTATAAGTGAATGAGAGTAGTGGAGATGGATAGGTGACAAAGGGTGAACTTAGAAATTAACATTCTGACTTTGTACATTACCTGTGTAACTTTGGGTGAAATCTTTTAATTTCTCTTAGCCTGGCGAACAATATAAATATTCAAGGAAAAAATAAGTTAGGGTGAAAATTTTAAGGCGGAATATTGTTGAAAATAAGTACTCTTGAGAATGCAAACATTCAAGAAATAAATAATAAGAGCTGAAACTGGTAACGGTCTTATAAGTTAAATTTCTGCAAATCATAATGAAGACTTCAGGAGTGGAGAAGCTATGGTAAGATTTGGAAACATCTGAAATAATATTAATATAAATAAAACATTTTACTAATTTCAGTTATAAGCTAAAATATAAATACTATTGAATGTAAAAAGATTAATATAATATGTGAAGATGTGGGGTAGAGAAAAGGAAAGTTCTGGATTTAATGTCCTCATCTTTCTTTTTTTTAAAGATTTTTTTTTTTTTATTGTTTTCTGACAGAGAGGGAGACAGACAGAGAGAGACAAGAGAAAAGTGGGAGGGCCCAGAGCAGTCTCCAGAGTTGACAGCATTAGTTTTCCACATAGTTTCACTCCACAGGTGGGCATGGGGCTGCCTAGGGCAGGAACTGGGCCAGGAGCCTCCCACATAGGCACCGTGAGAACTGAACTGAGGGCACTCCCCATTTCAGCATATGGGTCCCCCTGGGCCAGGATTTGATCCTCAGGTTCCAGGGCTGCAAAGTGAGTGCTTAACCCACTGAGCCATCCCAGCGTCCCCTAATGTCCTCATCTTTCAATATCAGGGAGTCAAATGATAATGCCTAAATCGATGGGTAGAAGGTAAAAATAATTACTCTAATTGCAATGTTTTTTCCTCCAAAATCTTTTTGTAATTGTAGAAGGGTCTTAAAAAAACGCTCTCTTGAGGTGAGCAAACATTTACTTGAAATTTTACAATTCTTTCAGATTCCTTTTGGTGTGTTTTCAAGTTTTCGATACAAATGAAAGTAAATACAATAATGTTACAAATAACATATATAAAACAGTCACATATTTATAAAAATATTTCAGTATATCTACTTAGTCTTTCTGGAACACATGCATGAAAAGATGTCTAGAATGATATCCTCCTAATATAAATGCTAATAATTTATGAGCAGTGGCATTTGAATTTTTTAACCACTGTGAATGTTTAAATAATTTATAATAAGTATGCATTCTTTTTATAAACTCATACTGGTTTTTCTTATATAAAAGAGGAAAAATATTAAATTAATTTTCTGCTTAGTTGAATCTTGTTATTATCTTAAATAGTTTATTTGCAGGAGTACTCTCTAACCTACAGTTTAACTCTAGGCTTACTGTTAATTTTCTTCAGAATGTAACCCTTAACCTTGAGGTCACAGAAACAGCAATGAATGTTTGTTAGAGAAAGAGTGTAATTATTAAGATGCTTGTGATAAAATTATGAATGTTCATCTAAAATTGCTCTCTATTTGTGGCAGGAAATTAAATTTGCTCACAACGCTTTGGCGAGTAAACCTTAACTATGTCCCCTCTGACCTTGTTGTAATTAACCTGAGAGTATATAAACTAAGTAGTCTCTGGAGAATAAGACATTTAATGCTAAGCTTTCTTCCTTAAAAATGCTTATGCAAGAGCTTGTAGCATACTCATTTTTAAATAAAACATAGAATTTCTTTTATGACGATCATGGGTCTGGGGGCATGGATGCCCAGCCTCCCCAGCATGGTATTCTATCTTATAGGTCGCTGGGGGCTCAGCAAATTCTCCTCCCAGCTCAAAGCTAAGAGGGGCTGATTTTGGTTTATAACCACTAAGTCATATAGAGGAAGGAAATGCCTGCCTGCTGGCCAATTGAAGTGAGAACCAAAATTTTAGTCTTGAGGAAGTTATCTTTAAGAATTTGGGATTCTGGGGGACGCTGGGGTGGCTCAGCAGGTAGAGCACTTGTTTTGTAGCCCCGGGGACCGAGGATTGAATCCCGGGCCCCAGCCTGTGCAGACCCTTATGCTGAATGGGATGTGCTCCCAGTTCACTTCTCCCGTTTCAGCTCCCACCTCGGGTGTGCATCCCAGGCGGGAGGCCCCGGCCTGGTTCCTGCCCTGCGTGGCCTTGCACCCACCTGTGGAATGAAACTATGCAGAAAACTGATGATGTGCAACTATGGAGACTGCTCTGGGCCCTCCCCCTTCTCTCTCTCTCTCTCTCTCTCTATTAAAAAAAATAAGGAAAAGAATTTTGGGTTCTGTCTGAGAGGTGGCATACTAGCTTCCTATGGCTGCTGTAACAAGGGACCACAAATTGGACCAGAATTTGTTCTGACCCACAGAGTGCAACAGGAATTTGTTCTTGCTGTTCTAGAGGCCAGAAGTCCAATAGGATCGCTGGGCTGAAGTTAAGATGTCAGCAGGGCTGCACTCCCTCCGGGGACTCCCGGGAGCAGCCCTTTTTGCCTCTTCCAGCTCCTGGTAAGCTGGTTCTCGCCTTCGCTTTAGTCTGGTCTCTGCCTCTGTGCTCCCATTGCCTTCTCCTCTTCTGTGTGAGCTCTTCCTCTGTCTCCCTCTGACAAGGACACTGTGATTGTACGAGGGCAGGCTGATAAGGGTTGCCTCCACTTAAATAGAAAATGAATGAGGAAAGATATCTTAATGAATGAAAGATAAAATAGAAATATGCCTACATCATGTATTTTCAACGATGCATAACTATTGTTCTACAAAATCACCACACACTTCCATACACTGCTGCCAACACTGCACTAGTGTATGAAATCCGTCCTTAAATTGGTGTTTCGTTTTTGAAGCCATTTCCTCCCTGCAGACTTCACCTCTCCTCACCCAGCGTCTTACTGTGCTCGCATCAACACACTGATCACCATTAACGGCTCGCATTCGTCTGAATTTCAACTGGAGGAATTTTTTCCACTGTTAAGAATTCAATCACAGCACGCTGTTTGAACCCAACATCTGAATGTTCTTCCATTTCAATGTGCATTGGGTGAGAAATGTAAGCATCTGGGTATGCAAGGTCAAAAATGATAGAGGGGACATACCACGTGACTACACAGAACGGATTATATCCAGCTATGACTAATGTAGCACAAATATGTAACAATGGAGGCAAAATTTATCAGCCCGCCCTCACATTTAGGGTCCACCCAGATAATTCAGGATAATCTTCCCATTTTAAGATCCTTAACTTAATTACATCCATCAAGTCTTTGCCACGTAAAGTACCATTCACAGGTCCCGGGGATTAGGGTGTAGATATATCTTTGGGGGCCATCAGTTGGCCAACCACAGGTCTTAAGATTGAGAAAGCTAGAAAAGTTTCTCTCCTTACACTATACGTTAAGGTTCCCATCTGAAAGCCGGGCACATGTGAATTTGCTGTGATCTGAATTGTGGCGCCCCGACCCGGGAGGCTTCCCTCACTGCCTCAGACCAGAGCCCAGGCCCTGGCTCTCCTCTGGGCTCACCGAGCACCCGCCGGCCTCCCCTGCTGAGGTCTCTCTGCAGCTAGAGGAGAAAGACTCAGTGGGAGAAGCCACCCTGCCGGCTGGTCTGAGCATTTGCTCTTTTGGACCCTGGTTGAGGACAGGAAGGCAGAAGGGGGTGTACTGATCTACGAATGGCTGGTTTAGGACTCTCAGGCTTCCAGCCCCTACTTGTTTTCAGCAGGAGTCCCCCTGACCACAAATGTGTCTTTCCTGTTCCTAACTATGCAAAGGGCATTCGTGTGGATCAATCTTCACGTTTAAACAACAGGGTCCACAATTGATGAGCCAGGACGAAAAGGGGGTGCTTGCTGTGTATGTGTCAGGATGTGTAGCCCCCTCTCTGGGTGTGTACCTTCTGTTTTGCACCCCAGAAAATCCCCAAACTTGACTAAGTCCTGGCAGCCTTGTGTGTTGAGGGGGCCTCTCCATCGGCACTAGGGCTGTGTACCTCTGTTCCATTCTCTAAGTGCAGTAAGGTGGGAGGCTGTGTCCCTAGGGATTCTCACTCGGCACATATGAATCATGACTATAGGGGGCTATGATCCAAAGATGTAGAGTAATATTCCAGGGGTATTCAGACAAACAGCACAGTGATCTGTAGATGAGCATTAGTTCCTTCCCCCTGCCCTTCACGTGCACCTGCAGCCTGAGGGGCCCATTCTTGCGATCTCATAGACAGCCAAGCAGAGGAGTGTGATCTTTAAATGCTAAGATGTGTGTAAGTATAATCAACGTAATTTTAAAAGTCATGGACGGAGGACTGGACTTCATAAAAAACCAAAAGCTTTGCTCGTAAATAGGTAGCTTGTGAACATAAAATTAAGCTATGTATTACTGATTAAGCTTCCACTTAACAAGTAAGTATTGTGCTCTGACATGAGAGAACAAACATGCAGATTTTGGGGGGTAAAAAGCTATTAATTATAATACTTGAAGTTCCTAATGAATTTCAAACAGTAAAGATTAAAATGTTCTGATAATTTACACGGAATGTTAAAACTGATAAGCCTATTTTTTCCTCACATAATTTGTTTTCTCCCCTATTAGACAGTGTAGACTGAAAAAGCAGGGAGTAAAAGTAGGTTTTTGTCTTTATTTTATATAGTTAAGAATGACA
This sequence comes from Craseonycteris thonglongyai, assembly GCA_004027555.1. Lineage (NCBI taxonomy): Eukaryota > Metazoa > Chordata > Mammalia > Chiroptera > Craseonycteridae > Craseonycteris > Craseonycteris thonglongyai. The sequence continues at coordinate 32,967 of PVKE010007087.1, read as the reverse complement.
GACTTTTGCTGGGAAGCCATCTCTGTCTAAAGAAATTACTGGGTAGGTGGTACCTTGCAACATAATAATATTGGTCCTCATTGAAAAATTATAAATATAAAGGTAAATTGGTAAAGGTTTTGCTACTGAAAATGCTTTCCATTTGAGGGCATTTCAATAGAAAGACCATTTATTTTAAAAGATACTAACATGTTACTGTATACTAAAACCAGGAGTGTTGATTGTTACTCAAAAATTACTCAGAACCTGTAATGGAATAAACCTTAGGAAAATCAAATCTTAGATGTGAGTTTTACTTTAAGGAGAATTCTGTATTTTATTTGTGGGATGATGGTACAGTTAGAATAGTGCCCAACTGAGATACTAGCATAACATTTTGACACTTTATTGTGAAGTACAATACATAGGAGTTAAAAAAGCATAACTGCACTGTTCAATGAATTATCCTGAAACAATGTACTCACCATGAGTCTAAGAAGTAGGACATATCTATGATCATAGAAGCCTGCCTCTAACAGGGCAGTTTAGTTTGACTGGTTTTGGAATCTCTAGTATGTATTCTTTTGTATTTCAGTTTTTCAGTCAATGAGATGTTTGCCAGATTCGCCCATGATGCTGTGGTTACTGTAGTTCATCTATACTCATTGCTACCTGTATTGCATATGCATGAATGTGCTCCTACGTGTGTGTGGTGTTGTTTCCAGACTGGGGCTGTTATGAATAACATCGTTATGAAACATCTTGCACGTATTTCTTTGTGTACATGTGCAATGTATTTATGCCTGGGGGTGGCACTTCTGGGTCAGATAGTGCGTATTTGTTTGTTTAGCATAGAAAATAACAATGTAACGATCACACCAGTTTACACTCCCGCCAGCAATGTATGAGAGTTCCTGTTGCTCCATATTCTTGCCAAGAGTTAGTATCATCAGTCTTTTTTACGTTAGCCATTCTGGTGGAAATGTAGAATCATGTCGTAGTGTTAATTTTCATTTCCTTGATGACTAAGGATATTAAGTACACGTTAATGTGTTTGTTGGCCATCTGGTTATACCCTCTTTTGTGAAGTATCTTTTCAAGTCTTTTACCCATTTCTCTATCAGGTGTATATTTTTCTTGTTTATATGCATAGTAGTTTTATGTACAGATTCTGGAGACAAGCCTTTGTCTGTTGTATAAGTTGGAACTCTCTTTTTCTTCCCTGTGACTTGCTGTTTCACTCTTTTAATAGTGCTTTTGAAGAAGTATTGAATTTTAATGTAGTCAAATTTATTAAACATTTTTATTTATGGTTAGTGCTACTTGTATTCTACTTAAAAGATCATTGCAAGTGTCTTCCACTTTGACTTTGGAAACAGCTTCTTATAAACTTAAAACACACACCTACCCTACCAGCAATTTTTCCTCCTAGGTATTTTCCCAAGGGAAAGAAAAACATGGGTCCACAAAAAGACTGGGGCACAAGTGTTCATAGCACTTTTATTCATGATAGTAAAAAAAATTGTAAACCACCTAAATGCCAAGGTGAGTGCATAAACAAATTATGTTATTTTCATCCAACAGAATATTACCCAGAAATAAAAAGGAATGAACTACTGAATACTTATATGTACAACCACATGAATGAATCTCAAAAACATTATGCTACACCAATGGAACCTGACACATAAGAGTAGGCATTGTATGAAATGCCAGGACAAGTAAAGTTAATCTGTAGTGAAATAAAGCATAGCAGTGGTTGCTTGCACAAGGAGGAAGGATCAGATAAGGAGGTGGGTGTAATATTGACTGCAAAGAAGTATCAGGAAATTTTCTGGGGGTCACGGAAATGTCCTATATCTGTATTAAAATGGTGGTTGCATGGTTGTACACATTTGTCAAAACTCATCAAACAGTAAGTAGGCTTACAATTAGTGCTTTTTATTACATGCAAATTTATGTCAGTAAGTTGGTTTTTGAAAAAGCTCATTTTGTATTCCCAAGTTGTTGATCTAATCAACTAGAAGGCTGGACGTGCTGTTAAGTGAAATCAGAAACTCAGCAAAAGGAGGCGTGGGAAGAAAGATGGGGAGTTCCGTCTGGACTTCATTGTTCAGGTCCAAATAAAGTCACTTGGCAGTCACCGTTGAGTCCTCACATCTTCCACCTGGCCGTCAGTTAGCCCTGTCAATCTTCCCTGGTTGTTATTTCTCACATGCAGCCCTTTGGTCCTCCTGGTCCTTTTTAACATTCACCTGTATTTCTGGTGGCTTAGCCTGACTCTTTACGGGTGTGTGTATGCATAAAAAAATCAAACACCTACAGAGGCTAAGCAGGTGATATGGGGACCATAGTAGCACCCCTAAGAGTATAGGGACCAACAGTGGGGTGGCCAATTGCAACCACACAATTGGTGTGCGTCTTGGTTATGTCTGTCTTCCTTCGCAAATTGTAAATTCCAAGCGGGAAGGGCTTCTATTTGTCTTGCTTGCACCCCCGTGCTTGGTGCCCAGCACTTGCCCAGTGCCTGAGTCTGCAACGGGGCTGGGCACTTGGACGCTCCCCAAGATGGACAGTGCCGGGGATACACACATAGGTTTCTCTCTGATGGTTGCTCCAATTCAAGGCCAGGCCCCAGGAGGTGCCCTGGGGACTGGAGGAAGGAGGCTGCCTGAGCCCCTGCAGCGGAGTGGCGTTTCCCAGTCGGTGGCGCTGTGGAGGAAGCTGCCACAGCAGCTGCGTAGGGAAAAACCGCACTCTCGGGCCTGCGCACGATTGGTCAGAGGGACTTGTGTGCATGGGCACTCACTGTGCTTCCTGGCGTCGCTTCCTCTGCTTTCCTTGTTCTTTACTTTGTTTATTACACTTTTGTACTGTAATCATAAATAGACAAAATGGTGCTTTGTCACGGGGAGGGAGAGAGGAAGATCTCAAGGCCATGTCCGATGAGCAGACAACGGTGGGCTCAGACCCTGAACACCTTGGTGGCCAGAGTAGGGGGATGCGGAGGTGGGGTGGGCATGTCGGGGGGAGCCCCACTGGACCGAGGGCGCCGGGCGGGAAAGCTGCGTTGTCGGAGGCGCTGGGCCAGGTGGCAGGGAGACCCAGTACAGGGCGCGGTGGGAAGCAGAGCCGGTCTCCCCCGCGTCCCTCTGGCCTGCGGGCTTGGTGCCGCCTGGATCTGCTGGGCGGGCGGCGCCCCCTGGTGGCCCCCTGCCACGCTGCCGGGCTCCCGCGCCCCCGCGAGGCACAGCTCTGCAGAACTCAGCTCAGGCGTTCCGCAGCCTTTCGGTGATGAGAAAAAAGGAGCCAAGACTACGGGGTGCCGTGCCTCAGGCTCCTGGTCTGTGGAGTGGCGCGATAATTGCATCTCATAGGGCTGTAGTGACGATTAAAGGCGCACAGTTATGGAAAGCCCGTAGAACGGTGTCTAAGCGCTCAACACACCTGAGCTATTGCAGGGCTTTAGCAGCCCTTCTGGAATCTCGATGTGTCCGGAGAGGCCCGTCCGGTCAAGGAGCCATACAGGAACGGTGTGGTATCTGTCTCTGTCCCTTCCTAGAGTGGACCCAAGGGAGAGCTTCTGCCTCATCCCTTGGGTCAAAGGTTTGAATAAACAGTCTTTCCTAATTGGGACCTCCAAGGTCACTTTTATGGATTTGGTGTTCATAAAAGGGGATGCCTGGTGTATATGGCACACTGATGGACCACAGAGCCCAGAGAAGGTAGTTAGCAACATGCTGGAGGCCTGAATAGATGCCCCTTTAAATTAGCTGCCCCACTCTGCCCTGAGACTGAGCCTTCTGACTCCCAGGTCCAAGCATATGGGGATTCCAGTGCCAGGAGAAGGGACAAGAGCGGGTGGGAGGGAAAGGAGGGCATAGAACAGCTCCCACCTTCCTGCCTTGGGCTGGGACAGCCTTGGAGCACTGGCCAAGAGGGGGGCTGCACGCGGGAGGTTCCTGCAAGTGCATGAGGTGAGGGCTCCTTATGTAGGGGGGATAGAGGACTGCCCCTCCCCCTAAGGTATAGCATGGCCCACTTAGGAGTCCCTCCCCATGTAGACTCCAGGAGAGGTCCTGAGCTAGCATACCTTCCTGGGATTGGCTGGCTAGGAGGCCCTTGAGTGGGAAAAGGTAAAGATTGAACTTTCTCCCAGGTATTTAGTTCCTGTGGTTGTAAAAGATAGACTCTCTCTCTTGAATTCATAAGGTCTCTCTCTTTCTATCACATACACACACAGCCCCTGCCAATCTCTCTGGGAATCTGTAATATAATATTTTAATATTAATTTGATACTGACTGGATTCAGCTCCCAGCTTAATGGTATCTCTCCATCTTTGAGAGTAGTTGGGGGAATCACAATCTGGCTTTGTTTCCTAAGCGAGAATCTGTGAACCTGTCAGCAGGTGAGGGTATTCTCTTGAAGGTCTGTCTTTTTCCAGATCTCTCAGGGCCTTTTGTCCTGACAGCTTTTTCCTCTTTGTCCCTTTTCTCTGTGACTCTTTTAACTCATGGTGCTGTAGGGCTAAAGTGGCCCTGGTTAACAGACAGTTTAATGATCTTGCTACTAAAAGAAGTAAGAAGACGGGTAAATAACATATTACTGGGTTCCTCCCACCTCTATTACCTACCTTACATGGCCCTCAAGTAGAATCCCCCTCCTCCTTCCCATTGGCCAATGAACCTTAGTGGGAACAGAAGGGCCTCCTCACAACTTCAGAATGACTCAGTAGGAGAGACAGAGCTGGCTCTGGAGTTGAGACAAACAGAGAGGGCTGGACAGCCTGGTTTGTCCAGGTCTGGTCACTTATCATTTGTATGGAGTTGACCACAATGGTTACTTCCATAATATCAGATTCTTCATCTTCAAATGGGGTTCAGATCAGTCTGGCCTCCCTATGGGGCTATAGTGAGGATCACCCTAGAGAACTTTGGGCCAAAGGATAATTTATGGAGCTATGGCATTGGATTCTCACTGCATTTTCCCTCTCTCATGCCAAGAATGTTCAAGGATGAGATTAAAAGGTTCCTGCAGACCTTTCTTTTCTGGTTTGTTATTCAGCCCTGAGGGACTGGGAGAGGGAGGGGAGTGGAGGAGTGGACTTCCCGGGATGGGCCAGGGATGATGGCGTACAAGTAGATGGGGTGTGCACAGGAAGGTGGGTCTAGCCCTGGGATCTGGCTTCTATAGGGTCTCCACGCTCAGGGGAGAAACAAGGGTAGGGGCCTCAGACCAGGAAGGGACCAAAGACACACAGTGGTAGGAACCAAGGACCCATGCTTGGCTCTGGGAGCCAGACTCAAGAATGGTTGATGCTGAATTTCGAGCCAGTCAGCAGCATGAGGGCTTGAAAGTCTTATTTAAAGAAATAACTGCTGCATTTTGCATTCTCAAGTTTGCAGAGGGAGGAGTCCACTCTCAATACGTAGGAACCTAATATACATGTGAGCTCTTAGCTTGTTTTCTGGCTCCTGACTGTAGCTACCCAGGAAATCAGGTTTGTAGGCTACCATTCACCTTGTCATCCTTCATTTACACTGGAGCTTACAAAAGGCTTATTGAGTCTTTACATTTCTCAGTGCACAAGTGGGGGTCCCTGAGGCTATTCATGACCCATCACACAGGGTTTGACATCTATCCACAGTGGCCTCACCTGAGGGTCCAGTTAAAACTGCCACTCCTAGGCCCTCCTTAGATATAGACTCCGAGGCTGGGTGGAGGGGTTTGGAAATCTGCATTTCAATAACTTTTTCTGTGAGAGTCTGGCAGTTGGTAGGAAAGATATGCTGTGGGACTGGTAGCATTGGCTGTGACCGAGTGATCAATGATGATTATATTCATTTTGTTTTGTATCCTGGACTTAGCTATTTGTGCTGAATTCCACTTCTGTATATAAACTCAAGGACAGGGATCAGTCCTCCTGAGAAGCAGCTGTTATCTGACAGTTATCTGCAGAACTTCGCTGAAGGAACAAGCACCTGCTGCCTGCTTTGTATCGGGCCCATGGGGTGAGAGGTGCATTATGTGCGCTCCCCATGACCATGGGCCCTGGCATGGGCACCTCCTCTGGCCGGAAGGTACAGGTTATGTCTGCTATACAGGACAGTAAAAATTCATGACCAACTTAGGTCAATAGTAAAATAATAATATATTAATATATTAATAATAATCTCATAGTAGAATAAAGGCTTGGGGGACAACCAATCTTCCAGAATCTGGAGGTTGGCATCCACCATTCATGAGCATAGCTGAAGGCAGTGCCTCCAGAATCTGGTTAAATTGCAGCCACAGGGACCAGGGTTAGTTGCAGGGAATCATTTTCCAAGCAGGGCCATCTTGTGGGCTGAAAATGGCCCCTGAGGTTGCATGGAGCTTCACTTCCTGAGAGATCTTTGGAAATAAGGCTGGTGGCTTTGGAAATAAGTGGCTTTCACAATGCCTTCATGGCAGTTTGGCTGCTGACACACTTTTTTTGGCTTACCACCATATGTGGCCTTTCTGGAGAGAGCTCCTGTTATGCTTTTGGAGGGGTCTCCCAAGAGGAGTGGCACTTAAGAGATGCACGTGTGGCAACGATCACTGCCCACCTGCTCCAGAGGACATAGCACAGCCAGGTGTTTATCTGGCAAAGGGCCAGGAACAGGGTCAGTCTGGTGGGACACAATGGTCAAGATCCTGGTGACATTCTCTGGGTTCTTGCTGTGCCACCCCTTCCCCTCACAGCCCACTGGGCACACTCTGGTGGGTTCTCAGGGAAGCTCAGTAGAGAACCAAGAAGTAGCACTGCCTTGCACAAAGTAGGTCTTCTATAAATATATTTGTTGATGAAAGGTTGCCTCTGTTGGCTTCTAACTCTGAATCTCTACCATACAGCTATAGTGTCTCTCAACCTGGGCCCACCAGAAAGGTACCCACCTCTGGGGGCAGAGAGAAGAGGCTGAGAAAATGTTGATGAATTCAGGCATGTTTGAAACCAGGAAAGTCAAGCTCGCTGGTCTCTATTTCGTGGGCTGCACTGGACCTTCCCTCAGCTTCCACACTTGCTTTGCTGACACCCTAGGCTGCTTCTCTTTACTCGGTGGCTACAGGCTGAAGTCCAGACAGGGAAGCCCATGTGAAGGCACCTCATCTGCTCCCAGGAGAACTTGGGGAGGGTCTTTCCATTGTTCTGAGATGAGGAGTCTTGTCCTCACAATGTGGGGGCAGCAGATTGGGCATTATGGCCATTGCACAGCCTTGCTCCGGTCTTCACCATGGTGTGGCTTTCTTAGTGTGAAATATACCACCAGAAAGACGGAGATAAACATGCACAGATTCATGTTCAGAAGGGTCTAGAATTCGTGTGAACAGCATGTAGACGATCCGTCCTCGGGGTGTCTTAGTCCCTGCTCTGGTGCCTGGGTGTGGGTAACTGAGGGGGACCAGTTGGCCATACTTCCCAACATGGCGCTTCCAAAATAGCCTCTTGGGTCAGGAAGTGAGAATCTGAGAGGAGAGGAGCCAGCCCTTCTTGGGTTCTATGCTGATGCTGAACCCAGATGCAAAGGGGGCTACGACGGCCAGGCTGTGGCCACTAATAACACAACCTCTTCCCTTCTTCCTCTGGGCAGATACTCCCTTTTCTCTCTCTATGTAGGACCCGCTCCCCACAGGGCTGGTGAGGGGCAGGGGGCTGCCTCAGGGGAAATCCTCTTGGGAGGACCCCACCCTGAGGAGAGCCTGGGCGTGTGGACACCCCTCCCCAGGAGCCAGGGAAGACCCGGCCCTCCAGCTCTGTGCCCACCCAGCCCAGGTACTCAGTGGCCCTAAGGCACCCTGGTGAGGGGTGGGGTGTGGGGGAGGCTTGGGGAGGAGGCAAGGAAGGCAACTGGTGACTGGGGTTTTCTTTCTTCTTTAAAAAACAAAAAGGAAATGACAGTGTTAACATTAGTAAATACAGGCAAGTGCAGAGGGGCAGGTTGGAGTGGGGGGAGGGGGCAATGGGCCGAGGGTCAAGGGTCAGATGAGGCCTGCAGCCTTCTCCTGCACATTGTACTCCTTGTTCTTCTTCACGCGCCAGCTGATGAAGAAGAGCAGCAGCGTGCCCACCACCTTGTAGCCCACCTGCAGGCCCAGATACCTGTGGAGCAGGAATGACACAGGACTGGTGAGGGGGTGTGGAGGCTGTGGGGCCTGGGTAGCGGGGCCATGACCACCGGCTTTACTCTCCGGGTCTCCAGGTGGGGACCACATTCCTCATTCCTTCCACTCACAAGGGTGGGTACAGTACAAGCGTCTTAGGAAGTAGGCAGGGACTAAGCGCGGGGCTCCTAGTCCCTCGGTCCTCATCCTTGCACTGGCGCCCCCAGTGGCCAAAGGAAACACTGCAGCCCCAGCCAGGCACGAGGGTCTTGCCCTCTCCCAGCAAGCTAGGAGCGGTCACTTTCTCGCTGCCCACTTGATCCATCCCTCTCCTGGACTTCTGTGCCACAATCACACCATTCCCAGCCGCCCTCCAGCCTACTGTCCCCAGTATTTCCTGTCTGTGTGATAATGGCCGCAGGTGAGGTGGCTGGAAGGGTACAGAACTCAGCGGCCCGGTAGCTAGGCTCCGACTCACTGAGGCAGGTGGGGCCACCCTGCCCTTGACTTCTGCCAGGAGCCATAACGGGCTGGCCTGGCATCATCATCCCACAGCCACAGCCTCCCCCTTGGACTCTAACCACCGGCTTTCCTTTTGATTCACTTGTTTTGGCTGCTGTCCCTCCATGGGCACTGCAGAGTGGGGGCCGCCGCTGAGCAGCTCCTGCGTCTTGTCGCTTGGAGGGCTCTCTGGGAGCCCTGAAGTGCCTGTTGCCAGTGGCCCCTGCTCCCTATCGACGGCAGCACTGGTCCCTGGGACACCTGACGGCCCCACAATAGCCACCAGAACGGATGAGTGCCCTTCGCTGGCCTCCGTGACACCCCGTGCGCCGGGCGCTCACCTGTCTCGGAGAGCATCGTTGTCATAGTAGGCGCAGGCCCCTCGCCTCCCTGAGCACTGTGAGTTCCACCGGATGCAGGAATAGTCGATGGTGAGGCCATAGAGGGCTGGAGAGGGCAGCCAGGCTGGCAGCAGCGGAAGAGAGTTCAGAGAGCACATGTCAGAGGGAGCTGCAGGCAGAGGCACCTGGCAAAGTGGGGAGCCAGCCCCCCCAGTCCCCCTGCATGTCACAGCTCTGCCCACCCCCTGGGAGTCACAGTGACTTTGGGAAGCAGAAGAGCTTTCTATGAAGCCTGAGTTCCTCTTTCCCGGGAACTTAGAGGAGAAAACAGACCTGAGCTATCCTTTCAGGGCAGAGTGAAGTCACAGAGGTCACCTTGATGCCAGTTCACAGGCAACATAGTTGTCACACTTGCGATTGGTCCCAAGTGGAGATATGCTGACCTCCCCTGTGTCAAGAGCAGGGGGCTCTTGCGGGCACTGACTCTTCAAGGTCTCACAGCAGCCCGGAGGTAGGGGGTACCCTCATTTTAATGAGCAATGAGGTGCATTTGGTGAGCTCCCCATCAAATAGTCAAGAGGGGTCAGGGCTGGACTTTGAACTCCCATTTACCAAGGTTCAAATCCCATGTTCTTCCACTACAGCAAGTCCCCTGCTGGCTCCAACAACACCCCCAGAAGGACCCCAACACCTTGGCTGCTCAGAGCCTCTGCCCCAGGCCCCCTGAACTTCCTTGCAGCTGAGTGATGAGACCCGGTCCAGCAGGGACTACACCACCCCACTGTTAAGTATTCAGAACGGCCCATGACTGTTAGCTAGAGTCCTATGCAGTCATTGGACTGGGGAGGGCCCGTGTGGGCTCCACCCCCAGGCCAGGCCACCCATTCTCAGCGCTACTGTGCTGAGACAGCCTCCCAGACTCTGTTTAGGGCCTTGTCAGAAGCTGCTTCCCGAGGAAAGAAACAGGCACTTTTCTCCTTGTGGCTCCACCCCTAAGCGGGAACCTTTCAGAACCAACCTGCTCAGACCCTGCTCACTCCCTAGTCTCCAGCTGAACAGAAGGCTGAAAAGTGAGCACACAACTGGCCTCCCATGATGTTCCCTAAACAGCAATGAAGTCCAGAAAAAGTTCAGACAAGTCCCAGTGGGTAATTCTGAACTTGGGGTTTATAAATATGAAGTGCTCTTTCCTACCCGTGAGTGGAATTGTGTTCTTGGGTGGTAGTTGGAATCCCCCCAGACCCCAGGTTTCTCACGTGGCCCCACACAGAGCTATCTAAGCTCAGGTGAAAACGCAAGGTGCTCTGAGCAGTGGGAGGGAGGGCTCTCCAGGCACTGATGAGGCAGGGCAGGGCTCCCTGAGCCCATCCCCCTGCCACTTGGGTTTGGCGGAACTCAAGGTTTCCTTATCAGCGGAGGTTTCAGAGCAAGTCCTACATGAATTCTAAATGAAAACATGGAGCTGTGACATCAACAGCGCCTCTGCCCCCAGAACAGGGTAGATCCCACGGCCCTGTGTCTTCTGAGCCTACAATTTAGACCCAGAGGAGCAGGGTCTGAAGGGAACCGACCTACACAGACGAGGGGGCAAGTGGCCCTAGGCCAAGAAATCCCATGAAGCTGGCTCATTCTTCATCATCTGAACACCTCCCCTCCCCTCAGCTGGAGAGGGTCCTGCAGGCCCAAGTCACATCCCCAGTGCACCCCAGGGTGACAATGGAAGACGCTGCAGGGCCAAGGGCAGACCTGGCTCCTGGATAATAATGCACAGTGGGCTCTATGGGAGTTCAGCGTTTGTGGCCAGAAAGTGCACCTTGATAGTCACTGAAGTCCCTCTGATGCACCTGCCACGCACCCCACTGTAGTGCGCACCCACTAGGTCCTTAATAAACACATCCTCAGTGGATGTGTTAATAAACACTTTACTTCATTTACCTGTCACTGAAGGGTTTCTATCTTAGTGCCTGATGTTTTTCTAGAGCCTAGATGTATCAAGAAGGGAATGCCCATGAGCCATCTGGGAAAGGCCTGCAATGTGCCAGCGAGGCCCACGCTGGTCCCTACCCCCATCCATGCACCCAGGGAGGGCTGGTGAGCCCGGCTCCCTGCAGGCAGCTTGCCTCTGTGGGAACTACAGGGCTTGGCAGAACTTATACCCTTTTTCATAGTCTGGTATGCTTAAAAAAGGAAGTTACTTCTGCCGGACCCTGTGTTTGATCACAGCTCCATTCCTCCGATTAAAAATACCTGCCTTCAATTCTCTATTAGCTGTGTCGGCTGTTCATTCTTATGTATTTTGTTTGAAATTAATGCCATGGGTAGAATCTTTTCTAACCACAAGTAACGGGGAAATCGCCCGTATAGGGTTTTGGTATTTGGGGTGTGTTCATTGTGTACACATTCTCTTTACAACAGAGATTAAGAGAGGGCTTTCCCCATCCCTGCCCTGTCTCCCATCACCCTCAGATTTCCCAGGGCCACTCCCCAGCGCAGGCGTCTCTGACACTTACCCAGCAGGCGCATCAGCAAGAACTGGACCCCAATGGCAAACGACTTTTCTTCTTGGTTCACCACACTGAAAAGGGGAACAGGAGATCAGCAGCCGGAGGGCTGGGGCTGTGCCTTCCCTCTGTCAGGGGCAGCCAGCCAGCCTCAGTAGGAACCTGCCCTCCAGCGGCCTGGCTGACTGGATTCACCCCAGCTGAGTTCTTCTGTCATTCAGACCAGTGGTTCTCAAAGCACGATTGCTGGACCAGCAGGGTCAGCATCTCCTGGGACTTGTTAGAAATGTAGATGCTCAGGCCCCACCTCATACTCAGATAAGCTGGGGTGGGGCCTGTCGATCTGGGTTGTAGAATAGAAAGCCCCCCAGGAGATTCTGATGTACACTCAAGTGTAAGAACCACTGGTCCCTGTGATTTTCAAAGCTGCCCAGTGTCCCTTTCAGGAGGCAGCAGACAGAAGAGGCTGGGAGCAAAGAGAAGGAAGCTGAAGGGCGTGTTCATAGCAGCAGGTCTGAACAACACCCACAGAGTGTTTTATAACAATAAAAGGCAAAGTGTAATTAGGGCCCTTGGGCTATAGGCTTCTGTGTGCAACTAAAAGAATCCTCTACCTAGAGCCAGCTTCGTGGGCCCGTGACCTGTGCAACCTCACAGGGCACCACCCTCAGACAGGCCCCGGGTTTGGTTTAATGTTCTGCTGTGGCTGTCTTGAGATTCTGAACATTTTTTGAACTGGAAACCCTGCATTTTCATTTTGCACCGAGTCCTGCAAATATGCAGCCAGCCCTGCTTCCCGCAAGAGGGGAAAAGTGTTTGGCTGAGGAAGGAGAGTCAGAGAGAGAGAGAGAGACTGTCTGGAGGTGGAATTGCCAGGCTCTGCCATCCCAGCAGGTGTGGAACGGAGAGGGAGGGCCCCCAAACACAAGAAGCTGGCCTGCAGAGGCTCCTGGCTCCTCTCTGCTCTGAGCACACACACGCCTGGGTGGGGGCTTGTTGGGAAAAAGCACTTGGGCTGAGGGGACAGCAAGAAGGGAACTGGAAGTAAACTGGAAAGAGGCCTTCTTCCAGCGTCTCTGAGGGGTGACCTGGTGAGGGCAATACTCACTGGGGTGTAGCAGGGGAAAGAGATGTCCATTGGGACCCCCACCCCCACAATTAAAAGTACCTCAAATCTCAATCTAATGGCTGCTGTCTTTGCGCCTCCACATCCTTCAAGGGCCTGGTCCATAATAGATACCCCCTTGGCCATCCTTATCCCCAGGCCAGCTGCCCTAGGTTCTCAACTAAGTGGTACTTGGGTACCCCAGTGTGGCCCTTTCTGGACTCCAGCCCTTTCTAATCTCTGCCCCCTTTGGCCTTGAATTAATGCTGATTTTCTGACCATCCTCTCTCCTTCCACATTTCCAGCAAAACTGCACTCCCAGCCTGTATTCCCCCACCGCCTGGGGGCCGGGGCTGACACAATAATGCCTGGGTTGCCAACTAAGTCATATGTGAGCCTCGCCTTCTTCACATGAAATAGAGCCCACACTTTCAGCTTTCCCAGTGGGATTTAGCTGTAACCCATTTTGGGGTCCTGGGGCGTCTTGTCCAGTTTCCCTCCAGCCCCTGGCCAGACTTGGAAGGGACAGATATTCTAGAAAAACCCATCCTGTGGTTGAAATTATGCTTTTCCTCCACAATGTCCCCATTCCTGGGGCTTAACAACAGTCCTCTAGGATATGGCCTGACAGAGATTGCCCCCCACACCCCATGATGTTTCCTTCTCCTATTTCCTTTCCTTGTCATGGCCACCCACAAATCTTTTCTCAGAGCTAGATGGTCCCCCACGGTCCACCTATCTTGGGGTACAAGAAGGGAAGCCCATTCCAGGGCCTTAGGTGAAAGCATTGGCACAGGATGGGGAGTGGTAGAGAAGAGGATGATGATGGCGTTGGGAGAGGCACTATGCCGTGGGCTCTGAGCATACCTGCACGTTCTTGTGCAATAAGCTAAGAACGCCAGGCAGGGCCTGACGGCTCCTTTACTGGGCCGCTTCTCGGGGTTGTGGTTGCAACAAGCAACTCTAAAGCACAAGGCAGAATCTTCCCCTAGACCAAGAGCAGGCTTGGCCTACAGAAGCGATGGCTCTCACATGCTCGGTGTCCTCAGCTGTGACATAAACCCACTGCATGTGAAACATGCACTTGCCCCCATGTCACCCCTGCAACTTGGGGGCAAGGATAGATGATGCCACATGAGGCTCATGCTGCTTGTTGTTCTCCAAGTAACAAAGCTTTGGCCTTTGACCCAGGGGTCTCCTGTCTTCTGCCAGCCTCCTTGGAACAATAGCAGAAACAGGAGCGTGGTCGTTTGCAAGCTAACTTGTAAAGAGGGTAAAATCCCAGATCCTGCCAAGTGGTTGCTTCTGCTTCTGCTTCTTCATCTCCTAGGCTTCTGGGAAAAATAGGTCATCGGCACCTAGCTAGTTGTTAATAATAATAACTATGATTACTATTTGGTTAATAATGATAATTAACCAATATGTAGCGCACCTGTATTTAAAAAGCAATTTACCATATAATCCTGACACCCATCCTTTGAGGTCAACATCATTAACCCCATTTCATAAATGAAGAATCTGAGACTCAGTGAGGTCAGCAGCACCCAAGGACGCCAGGCGTAGGGCTGAGCTGGGCCTTCAACCCCTGCATAGGGTATGCAAATCCAGTGCTTTTCCCTTCCTCCTGGTGAGTGGGGGGAGGGCAGGAGGGAGGTGGGCAGTGGTTGGGTTAGGTGAATTTGATGGAAATGTTGTTTGCTCCTTTGTCAAAACCTCAGGAGTCAGTACTCATGCCACTGTAATGGGACACCTCTGCCCCCGGCCCCCACCTCACCTCTCCCTTCTGACCTGAGAACTGAGTCCTGGCTCCTAGCACACTGGGCTTTTCTCATCTTTCATCCTTTCCCATAACTCTCATTCTGCCTCTGGAACTTCCCTTATTTTCCATCCTCGATTTCGTGCATCCAACTGCATTCTCCTCAATTCTTTTAGGATTTAAAAATAAGTGACTGTACAGGCATTTTCACAGTGTGGAGCCAGGCGGTCTAGTTTCATCACGTGGCTCTGCCCTCCTGGGCCAGGGGCCTCCCACGTGCAGAATGGAGGGGCTCCCAGGGCTGCAGAAGCGGGCAATGCAGTGAGCAGCTCCACGCAGAGCCTGGCCTGTTGCATGTTCTCCCTGTCACCCAGGTCAGAATGGCCCATGCGCATTCAAAGGACTCAGGACCAGAAAAGGTGGAAGAGCCAAGGGGCAGGCCGCTGGGCGAGAAGCCAAGGGACGCATGGGGGAGGGGAGGTGCGCTCACCGCAGAACCATCATGTAGAGGGGGTTGTGGGAGATGCAGGCGATGAGGGCTACGAAGGAGATGAGAAAGATGGATGGCAGCAGGAAGTGGGCACAGGGGATGGGGCACGACCCGGTCTTGGCTGAAGCAGATCTCCCGGCCACACAGCTGCAGTCCAAATAGATCTTGAAAAGGAGCAGGAGGAGAAGGGGGAGAGCTGTAGTTATCACTTCATTTGCACACGTGTCCAGTGCCCGTGTGGGCTCTTGCCAGACAGTCCCTCAGGTTTCACCCCTCTGCCCTCCCGTCCCCTGGGAAGCAGGATGAGGCTGGATTTGGAGGCTGGAGCGAAGGTCAGGGGAGGGTTTCAGGGTGCCCGTGGATCCCGCCTCGGACCAGTGTTTGGGCGCTAGAAGCCATCCTGTGTGGGCCAGGCTCCTCTGGCAGCTACACCCACACCGGGAAAGGTAGGATTGCACTGCCAGTCAAGGCCCACCCAGCTTGGGACCGGCGGGACGGAACAGCTGTCCTTGGGCCAGGCCACCCTGCAGCAGGGGTTTGGTGAGTTGCTGTTTTTGCTGTTTGTGTGTTTTTTGCAAGGAGGGTAAAGGAGGGTAAGGAAGGTTTAAACAGAAGGAGACAACAGTGATAACAACAGAATCCACTGAACTCTTTATCTGTCAGGCCTTTGCCAGATCTTCCCTTCTGAGAGGAATTCCTCCTGTCTGTAACGGCCTCTAGAGAAGGAGGTCCTTGTCTCAGTGTGCAGGTCCACATGGCTCAGTACTGTTGTTCAGCTCGCCTTGGTGATCACCGCCACTGCCTGTGTCAGGTGGTTGTCACCTTGCCTCTCGCGGTGTCTGATGGACTAGCCTATGACTGTGTAAGTGTCAAAGCAGTTATAAGGCCGGATTGGAACTAATGGGCTAGAATGCTTCCTCCGGCCAGACAGCAGGAACTATACACTCTCTTCATGTTGGCTGCTAGGCAGCTCAAAAGTAAATTATACACAATATGGCTGCTACTTCTCTCAGGCTGGACTTTTTAAACACAGATTTTTTTTTTTCCCTTATAATTTACTATTTTTTCCCGATGCCATGAGAATAGATGATTTGCGCTGTTGTTGGAAACTTACCAAGATTATTTCTGCAAGTAGATGAGTCAGAGGTAAGTAAATAAAGATAAGAAAACCACAGAAGCCACCACAGACTCCTCTGACTAGAAGGCAGTGGAGAGAGTGTCTTGCCCAAGCTCCTTGTCCTGCCTTTGCCCCCAGAGGCACTCAGCCTTGCCCTGTCTGCTGAGACAAGGATGGTAAGTGGGGGCGAGCCTTGCCTGTGCCCTCAATGCGGGCTGAAGGGAATCGGGTCCATTCCTCTCGTGAAAAGAACTGCACAGACTTCCCACTGCTCTTAGGAAGAAGAACACCCGGCCCCTGAACCCAGCTTGCCTGGCTCTGGCCCCTGCCTGCTCCCTGGCCTGGGTGAGTGTGACACTTCCTCAGTGCCAAGCTTGGCCTGCTCTCTTTTCCCCTGCTCCCAGCTCTCTCATGCCCTGGGGCCTCGGGCTAGCTGTTCCTTTCGCTGGAATGCTTCACTCCCAGGTCTTCAGAGGGGCGTCTTTTGGTTGTTCAGTTCTAAGGTCACCTCCTCAGGGAGGCCCCCAGGTGTTCCCTGTCCACTCACTCTCTGGATGGCGTGGGTTACTTTCTAAAACTACCTCGTGCATTTATTTGATAGAGTGCAAACTCCACGAGAGCAGGGAGCTTGTCAGATGGGTTTGTCAGTGATTCCTCAGCTCCTATGGCTGTGCAGGGTTCCACGAAGTACCTATTGGCTAACTGAACAGGAGACTCAAGTTGGTTTGCTGCTGACTGAGCCTTGAATCAGGAGCCATAGCTCTTAAGAGAGCTGAAGGATCGCACCAAGTGAGCATAGTGAATGTGGGCTGCATGAGTGGAAGGCTGGTGGCCTGGAGATATGTGACCGTGAACAGAAGTGTCCCCAGGCTAAGACAAACTAAGATCTGTCCCCAAATAACCGCATGACTTCAGGCCAGGTGTGTTGCCACACCTGGGAGCTGAGGAGATGAACTCCATGCCCTTGATCACTGCTTCCAGCTCTAACTTTCCAAGTCCACCTCCCAGAGGACCCCTTGCCTTTGATTCCTCTGGGTCCTTCCATGTGGCTTTCCCACAGGGCCCAGATGCAGGATCCAATGATGCCCATTAGGATCTGTCAGGATGAGTCAGGAACCCCTTGGTGGGTTTCTGCTCCAAACCTCAGGAATGTGCATTTGTTGAACATGGCCAATCTTTAATTGACTTTGAGCTGCAGGCATCTGGTCATGACGTTAGGGCAGGAGAAGGTGGAGAGAGCGGGCAGGTGTGGCCCAGAGGCTGGTATTCAGGGTGGTGTGGGTGGCACCCTGCCCAACCTGAAGCCTCAGGGGAATCTATGAGGGAACCCCGGAGCACCAGGACCCCTTACCCGTTGCTTGGAGGCTGCAGAGCTGATGTTAATGCGGCTGCAGCCGGCATGGCAGGGGGAGAGGTACTCTACCCCGTTGTCTCCACAGACTGGGTGGAAGATGGAGTCCTGGCACAAGCAGTCCCTGCGGCAGGCGGCAGGCTGAGGATGTATAGAACTTGATGTGCTGCCAGCAAAACAGGAAACATGGACTCAAACAAAGCCAGACTAAAGGAAAGTCTCTCCACTCCAGCCCCGTGTGAGTTCCCGCCTGCTTCATGTGCCTGTGCATCTCTGTTTGTCTTGGGCCAGTGCTACCCTGGGATCTGAATTATGCTGATTAGGGCAGATAGTGAATTGGCTGCGGGTTGGTGCTCATAGCACCTCTATGTTTCTTCTGCCACTAGGAGCCCAAACCCACCAACTACTAGTTGGAAAGGTTTAGTCAGCAAAGCCCCCACTGCAGACATGGTCGAGATGAACAAGCTGCCAGGACTCTCATAAGAGAGATGGTAGGTGCTGCACAAGTCACCGGCGATGCTTCCCTTCCCTTCTCTTCCACCTGGGCTCAGGCTGAGGGGCAGGCTGGGGTCCCTTGAGGTACTCTGGGTCTAGATGGCTCCTGTCTCTGGGTCTTTGTAGACATTGCCCTTTCCATTCCCTTGAGTTCCAACCAAGGGGATTTCACCATCTGATCTCACCATTACCACCATCTCCCATATCTGATATTCATGATCTTCTTTCAGGAGGGTTGGGATCGGGTTGACAAACGGTCCAGAGCTTTGCTAAAATAATTGTACTAATGATAGTTAATATAAATGGGGCATCTCTTATGTGCCGGGCACTGTGCCCAAGGGCTTTTCATGGGTAGGTATCACAAGAAGTCTATCATTATTATGCTCCTTTTATGGATGAGGACACGGAAGATTAGAGAGGTTAAGTAACTCTCCCCACCTAGTAAGAGCAGTGCCAGAACTAGAACCCGGTCTGATGACAAACTCTGTGTTAAACTCCTAGTGACAGCCACCAAAGGGCCCACAGCCTTCTCAGCTTCGCTCAATCCACAGTCAGCCTGCAGAAGATCAATACAAACTGGGGATGGGTGTGCCCATTTCTTCCCAAGTACCCCTTCTCTCTTTCACCCACCAAAGACAGAAGAGGCTATTTCAATGAGACAGACAGAGAAAACACCAAGGCTGTAAGGTACAGCACCTCCAAATGTCGTAACCTCATTAGGCAAAATCGAAAAGAAAAGGTGGTTGAAAGGGAGCACCCAGAAAAATACTAAGTGCTCCCTGCTCAGCACCCTTCCCTCACAGGCCTCTCTAGCTCTTCCTGAACTTGCAGTCAGACTTCAAACTTAGGACCATGTTCCCTTATGCAAACAGACAGGTATATTTTACCTGCCCTCTTCCTCACCTGACCTAATTTTTCAAGTCTGCCATCACTTTCATTGTTCTTGTCCAGATCTTCTCAAGTGCCCTTCTCTCATCTTTCCTCAGCAGCTCAATGAGACTGTAATTCTAGCCTGCATGGAGCTGATGCTAAACATAGCTTATTTCCTGCTGCCTGTGGCTCACAGCTCTATAGATTCGCCCTGAAACCAAACTAATTTGTTTTGGGGGCTTCTTAAAAAATAGAACCGTAATCCTGTTGGCCCACTAAAACCCACTGACTGCTTCTCCTAATTAAGCCTGCTTTTCAAGACCTGAATTTCTAAGTTGCCACATAAGAGATTAGGTCAAAAAGTGAAAAGGAGAGAGAGCGTTGAGGAAGCAGAAAGGAAGACTTACGAGAAAGGGTATTTTCTCACCGCTTATTCCCATTACCTGGGTGGGTAGACCTCTGCCACGGCTGGAGTGGAACATCCCATGAAGAAGAGCGGGATACAGAGGAGAATGGAGATGGTCATGATGCTGGCAGCCACGCGGGGAATGGTTTGCAGAGAAAAGACAAAACGCTTCATGAGGATTCCTCCAAACAGCATCCCCAAGGCGGCAGCGGGGAGGTTCACAGCCCCTGTGGAGAGAGAGGTGCTGTGTGCACAGGCCTGGGAGTGTATGCGGGCACAGACGCCGAGCCGGACCATGGAGAAGGGGCGTGCATGGCCTCCTGAAGGCACATTTGATAGGTTCCATTGCAAAGGTGCTGTCTGCCATTAACTGAGCATCTATTCTCTTCCAGGCACACCTACAGAGTTATCTGTAGAGGAGAGGACTGCCTTGTCTGTGCAAAGAATAAATAAAGAAGTGGGGTCCTTGCAGCCAGAGGGCTGAGGACTGAATGTGCATTTATTAAGCGCCTTTCATTACCTGGCCCCTCACTGCACCCTCACTGCGACCACATGGGGTTAAGTACACACTGGTGGTGCCTTCTGCCTGATGTGCTAGTCTGAGGCTGAAGGCCAGAGGGGAGGGTCACAGCCAAGGGCCCCTCAGGAGGTCAGAGGTCATGCCTGGCCACCTGGCCACACCCACTATGGTCCAGCGTACCTGTGGATTGAGCCCAGTAGTTCACTCGGGTACTTGGTGGGACCACATCAGGGCCTCTCAACCTCAGCGGTAAAAAGGTCTGATGCCGGCTCCCACCCAGACACCCTGCTTTCACTGATGGAGGGTGGGGCCTGGGTATCTGTATTTTTTAAAGCTCTCCAGGGAGAGCCCAAAGTGCAGCCAGGGCTGAGAATCACTGGGCCACGTACTCCTGACCTACGCAAACATACTCAAGTCCCTAAGAAAAAGGAACAAAGCCAGGAGGCATTTTACTGAACTCCAAATTTGATCACCTCTCTTTCCTCTGTTGCCCCTGATGACGTCAAGGCCTCTGGGAGGCTGTCAGACTCCCAGCCTCTCTGACGGGGAGGAAGTCAGCCCTCAGTCTCCAGCCACTCCTGCCTAGTATGATAGACGCCCCAGAAATGTGCCAAGAACATTCTAGATTGCCAACCAGGAAAAGTGTCCTTCAGAGTCTTTCTCCTGGGTAAGTCCTCCTCTGGCTCCTGTCTGTGTCCGGTCTGGACTCACTGGTCCCTGGATGGGCCACGGGAGGGCCCGGCCGGCTCCTACAGCGCCCTGAGGACTCACCAATGAGGAAGTTGGCATAGGCCGCGGAGGCGCCATACTGCTTCTCCAGGAACTTGTTGAGGAAAGTGGAGAGGCCGGCAATGACGGAGGAGAAGTTGCACTGGGCCAGGACCACCAGCACAAAGAGCGGGTTCATCAGCAGCTTCAGGAAGATGCGAGGAAACCCTGCAATCAGACCGCCCGCCGTCAGGGGCCAGGCCTTGGAGGGTGGCAGTCGTCACCGGGTACAATGAGACTGACCACCGTCCTTCCTCCTCCTTCCACACAGCCCTCGTCTCTTCCTCAGGACAGAATCTGAGGTACCAAGGTGTTCAGGGGCCCATCCAGGGACACGCACCCACTCGACCCCCTTTCAACCTGCTCATGGGCTAAATAAAATGAGAACGTGCCTGGAAGAAATCAGGTGGGAGGGTGGCTAGAAGTAACACTAACCTTCCCCTCACATAAGAGTCACGTCCACACGAAGGGGGGAGAGAGAAAAATATGGGGGCCAGACCATGGGGGTGGGGTTGACTCTGCTTGACTTTGGGTCTTCTGGACACCCGGCAGAATGTCTCCTGTGACATGAGCTAATTCTAGACCCCCTGCAGTTACTGCCCCTTACCACCACACTACCATATGTAGATCCCCAGTGTACCCCCGAAACCAGCCCTCCCAAGCAGAGCTTTATCGCATTAGTCCGTTACGTTTAATGAAATCCACCAGGGAGCCTCTTGTCTTGACCTCCTTCATCTTCCTCGCCTCATCCACTATGGCAGGAGACATCTGAAGGCAGCAAAGGAGGTGAGCGTTAATAGCCCACACTCCCTGAAGCCACCCCTCCTGGGCTCTTGATGCCTCTAGTCTCAGTGGCTCAGGGTTGGGCAGCAGTGAGCT
Source organism: Craseonycteris thonglongyai (assembly GCA_004027555.1). NCBI lineage: Eukaryota > Metazoa > Chordata > Mammalia > Chiroptera > Craseonycteridae > Craseonycteris > Craseonycteris thonglongyai. The sequence goes on along the minus strand of PVKE010007087.1, from coordinate 11,763 downwards.
GTATGAGTGGGAGGGCAGCCAGAAAATGCTCTTTTGAAGCAAACACCACCTGCATGTCAGTGAGCCTGGTGCTTTGGCTGCTGACTAGAAATCATCTGTGCCAACATCTCCCAAGATACCTCAGGGCATATTATTTCATATATAACTTTCCCATGACCAATGCCAAAAGGTATGTCTGACTGGATCTCATCCCGTGTCTATCTGTCATGGCTACACTTTTTCTCTGTCCTCAGATTCCACAGGCTGCTGGCTTCTGGAACACTAGTCTTGAATGACCTGTGTTTCCAGCTCTCTCCTTCTGTGTCCTCTATGGAGTGTCTGCTTCCTTCTGGGCCCAAAGTTGAGTCCTGCTCAAGGCTCTGTCCTGGTCCTTTACCCACATTTTCTGTGCACTCACCTACCGCTTCTGAACTTGTCAGCTGCACACACAGATGGAAGACCCCTGAACTCTGACACTGTCAGGATCCTCCACGGGAACTCATTGCCAAGCACAGGAGCTCCCATTCATCGAGCATTTGTTAATCCCCACTGGGCGCTGTGCCTAGTGTTCCACATGCGTCGTCCCATTCCTTACAACCTCCTCCTGAGACACATACTCTACCTCCAGCATTTTAAGGGAGAACAAACTTAGGAACAAGGAAACTTGCCTAAGATCACTGAGCTAGTTTATAAGTAGCAGTGCTGGATTCAAACTGTTTGCTTGACCCTAAGAACCACCATGATGTGCTGCCAACTTCTGAAATATTTTCCCCAAGGCAAGCCTAGACCCTGCTGCCCCTGTCCCTCCCCCAACAGCTGGGCTTTGATTTTACATACCTCATTGCCTAACATCTAGCTCTGTCTCAAAATCTCGGCACTAACTGTAGCCCCTCTTCTCAGCTCACTGCTGAGTCTTTCTCAAAGAATGCCTCCTCCAAGAACATCTATCCCTGCCCCACAGCCATTGCCCTGGCCCCCAGCTGCATCCCCCATCTCTACCCCGACCTCTTCAGATTTCCATCCTTCCTGAGTCCCCAACCTCAACCCAGCTGCCATGTTGCCACATGAGTGGTCATACCTTCACCGGAGTGCCCCAGAACTCCATGGGATCAAAACAAGATTTAGATCCACCAGCCTGACAGCAAAGCCTCCACCTAGACTTCTCCCTGTTTTCCATTCTCATCCTTTCTTGATTTTTTTCTCCAACAGATAAGACTGGAAGATGCATGGAAGGTCAGTCTACTCAAAATATGTTCCACTCTCAGCTCAGCCTCACACTCTTCAGCACTAGGATGCCCTTTATACTCAGTCCTTCAGGCTCAGACACGATGGGCCCCATGAAATGCAAAAGTCAACTCTGCCAGGTCACATATTCAGCTTTTATTGGGTCTTCACTCTTTATCTCAACTTAAATGAACTCAGCATTTCCTGAACTACATTCCCTGGATGCTAATATGGGAACGGAACACTGATGAGATACCATCTTTTGGAATTTCACCAGCACGCTCACCTCTCAAAGCCTCTGTCTGAGAAGTCCTGCATCATGAGTGTTATTTAGACTTCATCCAGAATTTGCTTAACTTGTTGCAGGTTCTCAGCTCTCTTTATTTTCTACCCTTACCTCCCTTTCTTAAACTCCTACAGGTAGAGTCACAGACGCTTAGAACCTTACCTCCATTCCTCTGGGCATTGCACGAGGAAAGAAGAAAAAGGGGAAAGAGGTGAGCACCAAGAAGGCTGAGGAGATGATCAGGCCCAGCCACCAGGCTCCAATCCATCGGGGGTCTCCAGGGCTCAAGTTAACTAAGGCTGAAGAGAAAGCAAAGGAGAGAGGTATTTGTTAGATGAATGCATGATTTCACCTTACTAGAAAGAGACTCTGATCAGAAGGACTTTCTGTCCACAATGGAAAAGAGGTAAAGCCATGAGCTAAAACCGTGGACAATACAACATTCCCTATCTAGGCCATTCTGGTCTTCCCAGCGAATGGAGGTCAATGGGTTTGAAACAGAACATCAGAGACTCCCCAGGCTGAAGAGATCAGAACCTTGGCCTTGCCCTATTTTATTCCCAACCCTTAGCAATAAGTCTCTTAAGGCTTACCATGAGCCACACTCTGGACCACGTGTTTATGTCTATTATCCTGACGATTTCTCCAAACAACTCTAAGTCCACCCACCTCCAACCAATCAGAAAACTGAGGATCAGAGAGCTTAACCTTGCCCTTGTCCAAGGTTAAGGCTAGTAAGCACCATTTTAGTGGTCAATTTCCTGCCTATATCTTCCTGGTGTCCAGACCTGCACTCTTAACCACTCGATGTTACTATCTCTGAACTGTATTAATCCCTAAGAAAGAAGAGCTCATAATCCTTAGGAGCTCCAACGAACAACTATCCACAGAATGGGCTGCCTGTACTCTGATGGTGATACTTTCTCTGCCTCTAAGGGTCTGCCATGTGTTTCTCTTTGTAAGGAAGCTACATGGGCAAGGAGGAGGGAGAAGGTAGCAGAACAGTCCTCAGCCAAACAATGACAGGCATCCCTCGGCACTGTCCCTGGTGGATTGGGAGCTCAGTTGGTAGTCTCTTCGGGCAACTAAGAGCCAGGAACCAACGCAGGAAGTGCCAGAGAAAGGGCAAAAATGGCTTGACCCTGGGGCAGAAATCTCTTCCTGGCTTTGCCCTTTTGTTTGACGTATAGGCCAATGACACTGTGCAGACACATCATGGTTTGATGGTCCTAGGGACAGGAGTTTCTGGGCTCTGGCAGCACCATCAGGTTTACCACCTGCCCATATTCTTTGAGAGATGGGCAGAGTCTGATCTGTGTGCTGGGCACTGGTAGGGGTGTTATTCCTGAGGGTCTGGCTCAGACCTGTCTTTCAGCCACAACTTCTGGCTGGCAGAAATGATTTTTAATACTACCACCAAGATGGGCAGCGGTGGTGACAACACCTGAGGCCTTGCCCTTGGTCAAGGACAGAAAGAGTGTTTTCTTTGGCAGCATACATCATGGGCCCTGGTGAGAGGAGGTGCACGCTGTCTGTTCCTGGCTCTCTGGTGGGCTGTAGGGGTGAGTGTGTATGTGACAGAGGTAGCAGTGAGCATTTGCAGTTGAAGCTTCCTTCTCTGCCCTGATTGGCTGGGGGTGATTTGTAAAACTGGCAATGGAATAGGCATTCTCACACTCACTTACCTGTGTCCACCCTGCCGTAGTCCACAAAGATCTGCAGCATGACCGAGCCCAGCAGGTACCCAAAAGCTGGTCCAAATACGGAGATGGCAAATAAGATGGCTGGAAAGAGGAGCAAGGAAAGGAGGCTGAGGGCGATTGAGAGGGTGTGGCAGCCCTAGGCTCCTTCCCTAGTGGAAGGATTCCTGAGATGTCACCCCATCTGTCCCCTGACCCTGACAAGTCCATACCTATGGCATTTCCCACAGACAAGGCCAGAATCACTGAAAACCCTAAGATGTGCAGAATCAAAGCTGTTTCTCCTCTAGCCAGCTGCCAGGGAGATCTGCTTCCAGAAGCAAAATGGCCTCCTCAGCATTTAGAGATGCCGGCCCAGGACCACGCTGGTGGGCAAAAGTCCCTGCAGAGGCAATGTTGGTGACCCTGGCAGGGGCTTGTGAGGCCACCAAACCAGTGGGTGTGGTGAGTCTGGCTGGGGCATGGGCCCTGAGGATGCTTCGTGTGGCTTGTTGTAAAGGAAGGGTTTGGGCAGCTATCTACTTTGCATGTGCCTCCTTGAGGCCAGGCTGTCCCTTAGTGGACAGTTCAAAGACACATGTGCCCCAACCTATGCCTGGAGGACTCAATAGCCCCAGTAGCTACTACTAGTCAAGGAGCTGTCCTGTGCCCAGAGCAAGGCCACATGCCTGACTTTGTGTAATCCCACAGCTGCCCAGTGCACAGATGCTGTCAGCCCAATTCTGCAGGTGAGGAACCTGCGGCCCTGGAGCTCAGTTAGGTTCCCACAGCTGGTAGGTAACAGAGCTGCCCTTCAAACCAGGTTTGTCTGATCCCAAACCTCTGCACTCATTTGCTGTGTTGTGGGGCAAAGAGGGTTGGATCTTGATTCAGGCCCTCAGCATCTGAGCAGGGGCCACATCGGGACCTGACCCCACTCTGCAGATCTGTCTCCAAGCTCGTGACTCACAGATGTACAGGGGTGAGTTGTTGGGTTCCGAGAAGTCGTCCACGTAGGAGATCCCAAATGGCTGGATGGGCACAGTCCCGATGCCAGCCAGCAGCTGGGCGACCACCATGAGACCCCACATGCTGCTGGTCTCCTTCCGGGTGTCCTGGGTGGTGTTGTGGCACTTACTGGGAGGCAGGTCCTGCCTATCCTTCTGACACAGGTCGGCTTGGAAGAAGCTTCTGTTCCCTGCAAGGATTGTGCATGCTGGTCACCACCACCCCTCTCTCCAAACCTGGCCTCTCTCTCAGGCCTTTTGGGGGTGACTCTAGAAACATAGGTCGGAGAAAGGTGAGAAGGATGAAGAGGGCTCTTCCTCTCATGAGCACCCATTCATTCTCCTCTATGGGTCCAGGCAGGGAGCTGAGCACGTAGAAATCAATACCCTAGAAGACAGGGTCACCCAGGTAGAAAAGGGGGATCCAGGATCCAAGCCAAGGCTTGATGGCCTTCAGCGTCCTGTGCTCAACCTCAGGCTCGGGCCCCTAGCGTGGGGTTCTCTTTAGCAGCACAGAAGTCATCCTGTGCCGCTGAGGACTGTGTCTCCTGGCCTGGGATCTGTCCCTGCTGGGTCATGGCTCCAGAGCCTGCACTCCTGGACAAGCACCGAATCATACTGGAAAGCCTGTTGCCAAAGGAATTTAAGGTCTTTATGAAACCGGGGCTGCTTCCAAGAATCATAGCACTTGAGCAACTGGAAGAGACTCTGAGACCCTCTAGTTCAACTCCTGCTGCTACAGATGGGGAGCTGAGGCTGAGCCCAACAGAGCCAGACAGCACCTTGAGGCCCTTCTGTGAGGGTCTCAGAGACCCTCAGAGTGGCCTGTGGGGACCTGGCCATGCTTGACTGTCACTTCCATGACGCTGTTTTTAGCGTGGCCCACACTAAACAGTCAGCATTGTCAGCTCTCCAAGGCCTGGGGCACTTAAAGGCGCCTTTCCATAAGCTTGCTTTCTTTTCCTGCCTTGTTCAGACCAATGGAAACCACTGGCATCGCTGATCTCACTCTGTGGGTTTGTTCACTTTGCACTAATGGGATTCAGTTTAATTCTCATTTGTGGTGCTCCCAAAGAGGGTATAGCCCCGAGCTAGGTGGTCCTCAAATCCCACAGAGAGGAAAACTGAGAGCTGAGGAGAGACCTGCCCCTCACTCTGCCCAGTGCTGTTGAGCTCAGGGCCGCCCTGGATTGGATGGTGAGGTCGGAGAGGGGGTCTGCCCTCCTCCCGGTCTCCTCCTCACTCCCAGATGCATATGCTTCGTTCAGCCTGGTCCTACTGTCACCTATCCTTTTACTACTGTTTGTGTAAGACACACTGGAAAACTGCTGGCCTTGGGGGCTCCCCCATCGACCAGGGAGGCTCCCCCATTGACCAGGAAAAGCAAAGGGGGCCAAATATCTGTCTTGTCAAGGTCATCCAGACCTGACACCAGCTGTATACAGAGGAAGGAGCACCCTGGGGAGCGATCAACCCCTGGACTTTGTGCTCTGTACCTTCTTCTTCCCATCCCGTGCCCATTATCCCACCTTTCAATGCACAATTCAGATAGTGAGTGGCCCAACCTCACAGCGAATGGCGGGAAGCCTCTTTGAAATAGGGTGGCGATATCACCTAATTAACATGGGAAGTCTACAGTTGTGACATATTGAAGGTTCAAAGACAAAACTGGTGGTTTGAAGAAGAGTATGATCCTTAATTTAGAAAACATTGGTGGGCTAATAGAATATGCAGAGAAAAACTTGGGAAGACTATATATGGCTTTCTTTGGGTAATGGAATCGTGGTAATCTTGTGTGTGTTTGCCTCTGAATTTCCTAATTTTTCTATAATGAACAACTGATACCTTTGAAATAAAATAACAACAAAAGCTTTAAAATTAAAAATTTTTTCAGGGGAAGCTGGGATGACTCAGAGGGTTAAGCACTCATTTGCAGCCCCAGGGTCCAAGGATCATTTCCCCGGCCCTGGCCTGTGTGGACCTATATGCTGAGCTGGAATGTGCCCCCAGTTTGGTTCTAGCCAGGGCATGCTTCCCATGAAGGAGACCCCCAGCAGGGGCGTGCCTCCCATGTGGGAGGCCCCCAGCCCAGTTCCTGCCCTGTGCAGCTCCATGCCACCTGTGGAGTGACACTGTATGGAAAACTGATGACATACAACTATGGAGACTGCTCTGGGCCCTCCCCGTTCTCTCTGTTTCTGTCAAAAACAACAAAAATAAATCTTCAAAAAAATTTTTTTTTCCCCCCAGAAATAAATGCAGCCAAAAATTAACAACGTCTCTCCCATTTCTTGTATTTTTGTTTCATAACCATTGCCTTTCTTTCTGGCCGAGGCCCTAGTTCCACAAAGGTATGCATCACACTAGGGCTGCATTTCTCTGTCGCTCCCCACCCCCACCTGCTCTCTGTAGGGTGCTGAGCCTTTCTCTTACTCACAAGTTCTACTGTAGAGACCCCAGTTACAGCGCTGGGATTTTTAACCTTCCATTGCACTCATACAGGCAGATGCTGCGGAGGCTGTGACAGACATGGTCTTCTGCACACAGTGGTTCCTGACCTACCTAAGTGGCTGGTTAGGGACAGAGCTGGCATTTGAACCCTCATGTGTCTGACTCAAAGTCCACACTGAAGTCAAGTCTGAAATGGCGGCTTTGAGAAGACGCAGCACACGTTAGGCACAGATGGAGGAGCCGGGCCGGGGGCGATTCCCCTCTCCTGAGCCACATCCAAACACATGGGCTCTCTGACCTCTGTAGGAGGCTGGGACTTTACCCCTACTTCCTCCTGCTCGAGGTGTCCTGGCTGCTGGGAGTTTTGCTGAAATCTGAGCTGAGATGAAATAAACATACAGTACAGGGATTTGAGAAATCGGTTTTCGTGAAATAAGCCAGACATAAAAAGAGAAATACGGTATGACCTCATTTATATGTGGAATCTAAAATAGTCAAATTCATAGAAGCAAAGAGTGGAATGGTGGTTGCCAGGGGCTGGGGGAGGGGAAATGAGGGGGTGATGGTCAAAGGGTATAAAGCCTCAGGAAGGCAAGACAAATAAGTTCTGGAAATCTACTACAGAGCTTGGCACCTATAGCCAACAATACTGCCCTGTATACTTAAAATTTAGAGAAATTTAGAGGGCAGATCTTAAGTTAAGCATTCTTTACCTACTCCCCCCCCCCCAAAAAAAAAGGTGGGGGACTGGGAGGAAACTTTGGGAGAGCATAGATATGTCTATGGTAAGGTGACCAGACGTCCCGTTTTTGGCAGGACAGTCCTGATTTTTAACAATTTGTCCCGCGTCCTGCGGCATTTTAAAAAAGTCCCAATTTTTGGAAAGAATGCACGACAAGCTAGGGAACGGCGGGAGATAGACCAAATTTTTAATCAAGAACCCCCTCCCCCCTGGTCAATGGTGTCCCGCTTTACCAATGTTAAAATCTGGTCACCTTAGTCTATGGCCTTGATGGTGGTGATGGTTTCAGGGGCATATACTTATCTCCAAACTCATTGAACGGTGTGAATGAAATACATACAGCTATTTACATATCAATCTTCCCCCCATAAAGAAAAAGAAAGAAAGAAATTGGCCTTAGCCTTAGGTAGCTATGTGAACTTGAGCAAATTCCTAAACTTTTCTGAGCCTCAGTTTCCCACAAGGTAGCTGGATAGGGAGACTCGCTGTGGCTCCAGAAGGGGTTCAAGCATGAGAAGCTGGACCCTGCTGGTCAGTCAGCAGGTCTCATGGCTGTGCTGGCCCTTTGGAAGGAAGGCTGGTATGGCCCGTAATGCAACAAAGGTCTAATTCCCAGGACGGCCACTTTATTCCGGAAGCACAGAACTAGAAAATGTTCCTGTGGAGAAAGAGACCACGGGGGCTCTGAAACTCACTCCCCACCCCACTAAGGCCTCCTTCCATTAACACAGACCTGTGACTAACACCCAGAAACAGGGTGTGGTGCTGGCCAACTCCTGGAGATCCCCATGGGAAGGCCTAGGTGCCCATGGGCAGGCAGGGCCAATATCCGTTGGCAGGGCTGGTTTCTGGGCCTGGCTCTGTGACTCCCATGTCAGTGACCTTGACTTGAAAAGACCTCAGAGGATTCTAGGGAGAGCTGAGCACTGCAGAGCATGGGAGGACCGGACAGGCAGTGTCAGGCTCACTGCTCACGCCCTGCCCTCAGTGTGGCAGCCCACGGGGCACCTGGCAGGAGGAGCCTTTCCACGCTGTGGGCTGTGCTAGTCTTTAGGAAAAGGGATGGGTGAGTAGCGGGACTGATATGCCCTTCTCAAGACCAAGTGTTCAGGACTGAGGGCAGAGCGGGCTGCCTGGCCTGGGAAACCCCGACCCACACTGCTGACTGCCCAAGCGCGGCTGTGCGTCACTCAAGCAAACCCACATGCACGCTTCTCTGCTCACTTCCCTGCACCAACTTTGTCTGAGCTGAAGCATTTCTAAAGGGCCCATGAAGACAAAGGCTGCTGCCAAGTTTTCAAATGGTATTTCTTTTCAGAAGGTTCAAACCAACTTTGAATGTATTTTGTAGGAGGAAATCAGAAAAGTTTGAACTTCCCTAAAATGGCAGGTCATTGTCACTTGCAAAGGTGCTTGGTTGAGCTGAGTATCTCGTCTGTCCGATGGGACAGCACCTCCCTCTTGCATGTTGTCTGGTGGGTTATGGAGTGACAGGCCAGGTCTAGGTTAGGTGCAAGAGTGGTTTAAAGATCAACTGAAGGCAAATGCCCATACAGGAACTGGCCCCTGCTCCTGGCTCAGCTACTGAAGGAGCACACCAGGCCCATCAGCTGTGGTATAAGTGATGCCTGCTTCCCAGGGGGAAAGCTTGATGCTGAGTTCTGAAAAGACACTGAATTTTGTTCACTCTCAAGTTGTTCAGTTATTTGGCCAATAGTGAGTGTGGGCAGGAACTCTGCTGGGACAGGAGACATGGAGGTGACTGACACAGGCACAGGCATGGCCCTCATAAACCCTTCAGTCTACTGTGCTACACAGGCCATCGAAGAAGAAAGCACACTATTGCCTTGTCCAATTGAAACCACAAGGATTTATCACTTCACACCCATCAGGATGGTCATTACCAAAAAAGAGAAAACAGGGGAAGCCAAGATGGCTCAGAGGGTTGAGCACTCGCTTTGCAGCCCCAGGGACCGAGAATTGAATCCCAACCCTGGCCCATGAGGACCCACATGCTGAACTGGGTGTGCCTCCCATGTGGGAGGCCCCCAGCCCAGTTTCTCCCTGCGCAGTTCCCGCCCACCTGTGTGAAATGAAACCATGTTGAAAACTGATGACGTACAACTATGGAGACTGCTCTGGGCCCTCCCTCTTCTCTGTCTCTCTCAGTCAAAAACAATAAAATAAATCTTAAAAAGAACAAACCAGAAAATAAATGTTGGGTAAGATGTAGAGAAATTAGAATCCTTGTGCAAGGCTGGTAGAAATGTAAAATGGTGCAGCCCCTATGGAAAATAATATAGCAGTTCTTCAAAAAATTAAAAAATAGAATTACCATATGATCCAGCATTTACACTTCTGGACATATGCTCAAAAGAACTGAAAGCAGGGACTTGAACAGATATCTGGAATCCAGCATTCCCAGCAGGATTATTCACAATAGCCAAAAGGTGGAAATAACCTAAATGTCCATCAGCAGAAGAATGGATAAACAAAATGTAGTATACACATACAATGAGATATTATTCAGCCTTAAAAAGGAAGGGAATTCTGACACATGCTACCTACAAAGTAGATGAATCTTGGAGACATTATGCTAATGGAAATAAGCCAGACACAAAAGTACAAGCACTGCATGATTCCACTTATAGGAAGAACCTAGAATAAATACATTGATAGAGACAAACAGTAGAATGGCGGTTACCAGGGGCGGGGAGTAAGAGGAATGGGATCTTAGTGTTCAGTGGGATACAGTTGGGAAAAGATGAGAAAGTTCTGTAGATGGATGGTCATAATGGCTGTACAGTAGTGTGAATGTGCTAAATGCTACTGAACTGTATATTTAAAATAGTTAAAATGAGAAATTGTATGTTATGTATGTTTTAATGCATGGGTACACACACACATACACACACACACACACACACACACACACACACACCACCACCACCACCAGCTGGTACACGCTGAGCTGGGAGAGGACAGGGTGTCAGGAAGCACATGGGGAGGCAGCAAATCCAGTGTTGTTGGGAAAGGGTTTGCAAAACATTCCTGGAGGAAACGGCCTTGGAGCTGATAAGAATCAACAGGATTAGACAGAAGATCGTGTTAAGAGAGCAGCACACAGAGGGGCTCGGAGGTGTGGGAGGTGCCCTGCATACCACAAAATGAAGCTCAGTGTGGCCTGAAATATAATACAAGCAGGGTGAGGCACGGCTGCTCCAGGAGGGCCTGTGTGTCCTAGGAAAGGGCCTGGATTATATCCTAAGGAAAATCCCAGAAGGCCGAAGATTATGAGGGGGAGCAGTGCAAGGAACACACTGGAGGAAATAACACCAGTTTTCAAGGCCTGCGTGCAAGACGCAGCACTGACCCAGTCAAGAGATGCTTTGGTGGTAAAACAGGTGAGGCTACCCATTGCATGAGGGACCGGGAGTACAGGCCGGCTCCACCGCTGTGTGGAGGGTGATGCACAGCCTAGAGCAAGTGTGTGCATGATGCACAAGGCCAGGCTTATTCTAGGAGAGCAGGCACCTGAGAATCAAAGGACCAGAGAGTAAGTGTTGCTTTTAAGAATTCCAGTTCTTGGGAGGGGAGGTGGGAGAGGGCACCAGCATTATGGACACACTCAATGGTTTGGTGGTTACCAGGATGGGGGGGAGGGGGGGGACAGTTGTGGGGGGAGGTGGGAGTGGGCACTAGATATAAGGTGATGGAAGGGGAACTGGTACTGAGTGATGGGCACATAATACGATGCATGAATGATGTGATGTGGACTTATACATCTGTAAACTGTCTAATTGTTACCAACCAATGTAACCTCATCAAATTTAACAATAAATTTAAAAAAAAAAAAAAAAAAAAGAATTCCAGTTCTTGATTTTGCTGATTTGCCTAATTGTACTAAATTCACATTTATTAGAACATTGTTGCTAGCTTGGCTAGCTAAATTATTTTTTTGTCGGACATTTAATGGTTATTGAAGATAGCGAAAATGTTGACTGGCTTATTAAGTCTTTATTTGGCGTGTTGCATGGCACGCCAATGCCACAAAAACCCTCATGGAACTTTACCTAATGAACTGTCCAGGAGGCTAAACTTTCTGGGGAGTGATTAACCGTTAGGATTAATTTTAAATGTCAGATGACATGTCAGACATGGCCTTTCTTAAAAATGTGTGTTTTAAAAAATAATCATTTGTACCCACATGTTCATCGCAGCACTGTTCACAGTGGCCAGAACATGGAAACAACCAAAATGCCCTTCGATAGACGACTGGATAAAGAAGATGTGGTACATTTACACAATGGAATACTACTCAGCGATGAGAAATGATAAATTACAGTCATTTCTGGCAACATGGATGGACCTAGAGACCATCTTATTAAGCGAAAT
>PVKE010007086.1:0-51916 GCA_004027555.1 Craseonycteris thonglongyai | reverse complement strand
CCTTGTCATCTGGTGCATATTTGTGTTGTAAGAGCCAAGACTTGTTAGCAAAAAGTTCAGGTTGTTTTCGTCTAACTTTTTCACGCAGCATTTCAGCACTTCCACATAGTCAACTTCATTGACTATTTGTTCAGTTAGTACAGATTCATAATGAACAATCTCTGATGTCAAAAAAAAGGCTAGCAGCATTATTTTTGACTCTTGATTTGAACTGATGGAACTTTCTAAGCATGGAGAATTGGCTGACTTCCATTGTGCACTTGGACACTTTGTTTCAGTTGTATTGGTACACCCATGTTTCATCACCAGTGACAACATGGCCCAAAACATAGTCTTGCCTCTCTAAAGGATCTTGGCAATCTTCACATCTCCTTTGCTTTTGTTCATCAGTGAGGTCCTTCAGGACCATTTTTGCACACACCTTTCTCATACCAAGATTTTCCGTGAAAATTTCCCTAATTGTTGCTCTATCAATGTTTACTTAGTCTGCTTTGCTTCTCACAGTTAACCTTCAATTTTGATGCACAAATTCAATGAATTTTTGCAATATTTTTGTCAGTTTTGCTCATTACTGGCTTCTCTGATCTCTCTCTTCATCAGTGATGCTTTCTCTTCCCTCTGAAAAACATTTAATTCATTTGTACACTGCCATTTTCTTTATGGTGTTATCCCTATCAACGTGGACTAACATGTCCCTGATTTCACTACCATTCTTGCCAAATTTAACAAGAAATTTAATGCTTTTTCATTGCTCTAATTCAAGTTCCGTCATTCTTGCAGCAGAGCACAAAAACATGCAACAACAATAATGAACACCACTCAGCAAGATGCCACCACATGTTGACATGAAGCTGTGAGAAATTGATAAACCCAGGTTATGAAACTACTGATTTTTTATACAGTGCTGCCAACATATGTGCATGGTGGCAAGTTTGTCAACTTTAAATGTTAGGCCTCGTAGAGGGAAAAAGGCTTTTAATAAAAAAACAAAAACAAAAAAAAACTGTCATGGTTTGAACATAAAGTCTCTGATTTTCTTAAAACTATATAAAACTCTAAAAATTGCAACTATTTGTTTTTGGTATCATTTATTCCAGAAAAAAAGCTGTTTTATGTTGGAAAAGACAGAAAACAAAACCGTTTGGTAATTGTTTCAGAAGAAGAAAAAAAGAACATTCTAAGAGAATGTCATGAAAACGACACTGGAGCCCATCATGGCATATCCAGAACCCTTACTCTAGTGGAATCCAATTACTATTGGACTTCTGTGACCAATGATGTCAAACAGTGGGTATGGCTTATGTATTGAGAATATTTTGAAAAATGTTTTTGTAATAGATATCCAAAATTTATTATTGCTCCAGATTTACTCTTGGTAGTGCTTTTTATGACATACTTTTTGTATGGGTAGTTTTTGTACAAAAATATTTAAAGGATCTTTTCCAAAGAGATTGATATTTATATTTGCTTTTAGAACCTGTTACAAATTTCTTTACAAACATTTGAGGAAATCTTTGTCAAATATTGTTTGAGAGTGGATATAATTGTTGGAAATAACCAGAGGTTATCTGTGCACAAGTTGGAAAATAAAAATTTTGATCAAAAGTAACTATAATGAAATAAGATCATTTTTAAAATTTTGTTCAGGAGTTGATTTGAAAGTAGTTTCCACAGTGGAATTCCAGAAATATGTTGACCAAATGGCACCATCCATAAGTTGATCAATTGACCTCATTTCATTCAAATGAAAGCTCCATGAGAGCATGGGCTTGGTTTACATCCATTCTCTTTCTCAGGACCTAGGGGAAATTCTGGCATCTATAAATACTGTTTGAATAAAATTATGTGTTAATAAATATTTGTTGACATAAATGAAACATGAACCTTACTAGGGTGATAATTATGAAAGAAAATATCTGTTGCTTATAGAAATTATTATATATTTACATACTGATTTAAGCCATTTCCAATTTAGGGGGAAAAAATGCCCCTCCCGACCCTGTTCATTAAATTTTACATAAACATGCTTTTTGAGGCAGAATCAAATCTGACTTGTTTTTCAATGTGGAAATAAAATATAAAAACTGTTCTTGGGGTTATTTTCAAACAAAAATTGTCTCTAATCCTAGTATAACAAATATATATGATGATCACTTCTTAATAATTGTTTTTCACATATAGGAATACTACGTTATTGAGAATTTGAAGTCCATGAGTTATCTTGGGTTAAATGCTGTAGCTGCAAAAACCACTGATGAGTATTCTTGGGGCAAACAGAAATGGATTAAAGATTATAGCAAAATTGTTTTAAAGTATTTATTGCATGCAAACAAGAATTATCTTACATATGAGTAAGGCTCATTAAGATGGTCATTGAATAGTAGTAGCAACTGATATTTGCTTATGAGCAGGAGGTTTTATTCTATTCTAGAATACTCCAAAAGTTTGTTCTTTAAAACACAAATTACCTATTAACTATTTTAAAGTCCAGAATTATAAGATTGCTTTTATTATGTTGACTATATTAACATTTGCATGTATTTTCTTTGTTGTGTGCCTGTTTTTGTAGGTATATGCTTGTCAGCATTGTCAAGTGGCAAAAAATACAGTAATTCTAGCACCTAAACAGCACCTTCTCAAGGTGGAAAATCCATGGAGTATTATTACTGTTGATCTGATGGGCCCATTTCATACAAGCAACAAAAATCATGTGTATGCTGTAATCATGACAGATTTGTTCACAAAATGGGTTGTGATTTTGCCTCTATGTGATGTTTCAGCATCTGAAATTTCAAAAGCTATTATCAATATATTTTTCTTATATGGACCTCCTCAGAAAATAATAATGGACCAAAGAGAGGAGTTCATTCATCAGGTAAGACGAGCTACTTAGGTCTAGAGTATATTTTGCACACCTGTCAGTGCTGAGCACACTGGTAGATTATGGGGTACTTAATTAATTTAGATAAATTACTGCGAGATACAGTACAAAATTAGTTGGGCTGGAAATTAAGAGAAACCAGGATTTTGTACTTATTGTGCCACATAGTAATTGTAAATCTATCTTCAGTTTTCCTAACATTGAATTGAGGTGGTTGGAACGTGTAATCTTCTAGCTTAAAAATTCTGATTGGGGAAGCCGGGATGGCTCAGTGGGTTAAGCGCTCACTTTGCAGCCCCGGGGACCAAGGATCGAATCCTGGCCCAAGCCCGTGCGGACCCATATGCTGAACTGGGGAGTGCCCCCAGTTCAGTTCTCACTGGGGCGAGACCCCGTCCCAGTTCCTGCCCTGTGCAGCCCTACACCCACCTGTGGAATGAAACTATGTGGAAAAACCAATGATGTACAACTATGGAGACTGTTCTGGGCACTCCCCATTCTCTCTATCTCTGTCTCTCTCTCTGTCAAAAACAATAAAAATAAATCGTAAAAAAAAAAAAATTCTGATATGTAGAGAGAGAATTGACTAAATAATGAAATACGTCATGCACTGCATGAATGAGAATATTTAGTATTGAAAGGTATTGATTTTTCCCAAATCAAATTAATTTCTGTAATAAATTAATTTCTAATCAGCCTTAAAAAGAAATGAGCTTATCCCCTTAGCCTGGCTTTTTTTCCATATTAAAGTTAACCTGAAACAATAAACAGACAAGAATATATATGTAAATTCTAAATAGGAATATAACTACTCCAGTTAAGGAATATTTAAAGTTTTTTATGATTGACAGTTTACTGGTATAAGAAAAAAATCAGAAATAGCCAGACTGTCTGGTTCACAACACCTTTGATAAAATCTTAGTCCAAAAGAAATACCTAGAGTTATATTTATTAAGTAGTTAGGTCCTGTGTCAGGGGGTCCCTAAGACTATCTTCAGGTTTTATGATTTACTAGGAAGATTTAGCAGATGGTCATACTTATGGCTAAGACTTGTTATAATGAAAAGATGCAAAGTGAAATAAGCAGAGAGAAAGCTTATACAGGAAGTCTATGAGCCAGGTATAAGCTTCCAAGGTTTCTTCTCCCATTAGAATCACACAGGACAGGTTTAGTTCTCCCAGCAAGGAGTTCTAGCAACACATGTAAAATGTTGTCTACTACAAAAGCTCACTAGAGACTCAGTGCCTAGGATTTTTACTGGCAGCTAGTCACATCGTTACCCTCTGCTTGGCATGTGCCAAAATTCCAGACTTCAAAGGAAGGTGTTTAGCATCTCTAGAAATGGGGGTAATTTTCTAATCTTAGGAACAATGCTATAAATTTCTTAATTTTTCAGTTAATATGGATTATGTTTTTATAATGTTTAGTGGTTAAAGTATACATAATCATATATTGCTTTTTGTGATATAAATTACTAATGGTCAGTAATTACTAGTTCTCCTAGTCTTTCCAATATAAATGGCTCCTTCTAGCCTTTGCAGGTATACAAGCCAAGGTAACTAGATCTGGCCAAGGAAATTGAGTTGGTAGTTGTGTGCCACTTTCAGCCTGGGGTAGTGAAGACCTCATGCCCAACTCTTCAGTCTCCCAGTCTTCCCGTTTCTCTGGAAAATTGACAAAATATTCCAGATATTATACTATAGGGTGGTGGAATTTCTCATCTGGAATTGCTGAGGCACCTATTGGAGAACAGGTGCTTTAGAGAGATTCTCTGACCTGCAGCTGACTTTAAATGAGCAAGTAGCAAAACTGTTGAGTTACACTGAGAGTCAAATGTGTTTTGTGACTAGGCAGGTATCATCTTGCCTACCTGACTGACACAATAGTGGTCTGCAAAATAGTGTGTGTAAGGCAGGCCATTTTGTGGGACTACAGTAGTAGAACTTCTGTTTATATTTCTTTTCATCTAGTAAATAAGAAAGAAATGATGCTTTATTAATATGTATACAGATTGATAAGAATCTGTATACATCCAGAATCAATAAGGCAGATGACCGTGTGTTACACCTGGACATCTGGAGAGAAAAAGTGAGAATCCACAACATGTAGGAGTCTGCAGTGGTTCCCTGACTCATTTCTTTTGCTTTCAGCAATATTGAACTTATGGCTGTTGTCTAGATTTCAAGGAACTACTCCTTATAGAATAGCCAAATGGCTTAAGTTTCTTGAAATAAAATAAGGTAATAATAACTTACCTATCATCTACAAGAAAATGATAAAACTGACACTTCTACTTAACTTGTTCTTTCATAGAGACATTAATGAAATGAAAACAAATATGAACTATTCTGATCTGATAGGAAATTGGCCACCAAAATTCAAAATTATCAAGAATACTGTTTGATATACTGATTTGCTTCCACCTTTATTAATAAAGAGCCTCACGCTAGTAAGCATCCAGTGCTTTAAGATATTTAGATAGTGACAGTATAAAGCCAGTATGAAGCACCAGAAATTTTGCCAGTCCTGTTTAAAATCATGTGATAATCAATCCAGGACTTTGAAAATTTACCAAAGGAAACAATAAATTGTTTATAAGCTTCTTTTGTGGATTTAATAATAACAAAAAAACTAAAAATCACATATGCTTGGGAAAATGTGTTCTTGCTGTGGCTTAAATATTACACAGAAAACATAATGGTAACAAAGTAAATTTTTCAGCAAATACTGACAAAACACTGCTAAAGTGTTGAAATAAGATTAGAACATTATATACAAAGTGGGAGATTTATTATACAGTTGGATGAAAATACAGATGTTTCTAACATAACTTGGCTTAGGAGTATTTGCCAAATTGTTTCAGTAAAATGTAGAAAGAACTTTTTTTAAACCTCTGAAGTAAAGAAAATAAACATTTTCAAATGGAAAATTACTTCTTTAATTTTAAAAATACATCTTAGGGAAAACCACCATTATAACCACTATAGAAATATCTGGTTTGAGAGGGAGAAAAAAAGCTGTTGGAGTAAGGATATCAAGATAGCATGTTGGGGAAGCCGGGGTGGCTCAGTGGATTAAGCGCTCACTTTGCAGCGCTGGGGACTGGGGATCGAGTCCTGGCCCCAGCCCGTGTGGACCCATATGCTGAACTGGGATCTCCCCCAGTTCAGTTCTCTCTGTGTCTCTGTCTCTGTTTCTCTCTCTCTGTCAAAAATAAAGAAAGAAAGAAAAATATATTAAAAAAAAGATAGCATGTCACAAATAGATAATCTGGATCATTCTTAGGCAACTTTTTGAAACAAAGAAGTTGAAAACTTTTCTAAAGGTCAGTCATTTAAAACCATTGATTATGACCTCAGATTGAGGCTGACCCAAATGCAAATATTCTCTGGGATTTCTTTTTAATTACTTCTGAATTAAAAGTAGACAGATTAAATTATTACATATATGAGCTAGCAATGTATTCAGCTGCAAGTAACAGAATGCCTCTCTTGTCCCCTAGTATGTAAACTCCAATAGGAGTTTATTTTGTGCTTAGGTAAAAGAAGGCCAGGCTGTCTGAATTTGGAAGGGTAACTCAATGTCATTGGGAACTGGGACTTCTAGCTTTCTGTTTGACTATCTTTAAGATGTGACTGTCAATCTTATGCTTACCATATGGCTGTCAGAGCCCATGCCACAAAGTATATTTCAGACAGAAGAGGAGTGCAAAAGGCACAAAAAGCTGAGTCTGCCCAACAACTATTAAAAGCCCAAGAAGTAACTTCCGCTTATATATTTTTGGGCAGAACTGTATCATATGACTGAGACATCTGCAAGGGAGCTTGAGAAGTGTGGTTTTGTTTTTGTTGCCTTTTTTTCCCTTCATTGATTAGCTTTACCTTTTTAGTTACTCTGTTGCTAGTTTTCTATTACAATTAAGCAATAAAAATATAATATTCTTCTTTTAAAAACAAGTTTATTGGTCAAAAGTTTACCCAATTAAAAATAGTAAGTAGTCTGTTGTGTAAGATAGGAATATTTTCAAACATTTACTCATTTAGTCCTCAAAAGAGACCTGGGTAGGATTTTCCTTATTTTACAGATGAGGAAACAGAGAGAACACAGGTTTAGTGACTTGGCCAAGGTCACATAGCTGTTACTTGAATTATGTGGCCTAGTATTTTTTTGAGAGACTGTATACTGAATTAAAATGTTACTTGAGCTCAGAGTTGATGTTAAATTCTGTTCTTCCACTTCCTTGTTGTATGTGTGTCTCTGGCAAAGCACTTAATTTTTTTCAAAGCTTCAGCTTCATATCTTTAAAATAGGGTTAACTAGCATCTGGCCCATGGAGACCTTTTTATCTGAATAAAATAATATTAAATAAATAAGTAAAAACAACATGTTTGTTTTGATTCTTTTTTATTTGGACCTCGAGTGTGTAGTCGGCCCCCAAACTGCTGTTTGATAGTTAATGCGGCCCACGGGCTGAAAAGTTTGGAGACCCCTGTACGATTGTCAGGAGCTATAATGACAGTAATGTAAATCATCTTGTGCATTAACCAGCACGTAGTAAGGACTCAATAAATGCTAATTACTGTTTTAAAATGTATATGCTTTTATATATAATGGCTATGCTTAATGAAAAAGGCATGATTCAAATTCTTTTGAAGCCTTTCAATCAAGGGCATAATAAAATACAAATTTTAAATTTAGCTTTGCTTTTTTTTTTTTTCAGATCAATGTTAAATTGTGTGAATTGTTTGGCACAAAGCAAATTGTAATTTCCCATGCCTCTCAAACTGTAAACCGAACTGAAAATATACCTAGCACAATCAAAACATTTCTTTCCAAACACTGTGCTGACTACCCAAACAACTGGGATGACCACCTACCAGCTGTTTCATTTGCCTTCAACATAACTCACTTGGTATGTGCTTTTTGTTATTGTATACTTTCTGAGTTATGACTGTTTCTTGCCTAGATAAGTGTCTTATTACAAATTGTTTATTTTCCCTTAAATAGGAGCCTACTAAATATACACCATACTTTCAAATGTTTAATCGAAATCCTTATATGCCTGAGACTTCAGATGTTCTCTGTGGAGTGGATGGTGATAATACAAGTATGTTTGCCAAAATTCTGGGTGCAATTAAAGAAGCTGATAAAATAATGGAGAATAAGATAACTTCAGTGGTGAAGGTGATTCTATTTAATATAAAACTTTATAACTGAAAAATCTATAAAGAGATTTTTTTAATTGTAACATATATACATAGACACATACACAATACACCCTTAAACCAAAATCTTTTTCTACAAAATTCTGCTTGTCTTGGTTAAACAATATATTTATTAGCTGTGAATTCTGAGAGACAAGTACAGGATGGAAAAACAAGCATTTGGAATCAAGTAGAGCAGAATTCAAATCCCTGGTCTTGTTGCTTTCAGTTGTTTTTCTTGGGCAAATTACTTTTGTCAGTTTGCCTTCTTTATAAAGTTGGGATGATTCCAACTTTGAAATACTGTTTTAAGAATTAAGTGGGATACATGCCTACTTTTAAAGTGGCATCTCAATAAACCACCATTTTGTTCTATTATTATCTGTACTTCAAGGAACTAGTTCTTTCATCCCTTTGTTCTCTGTCCTTTTTGTTTGTTTGTTTGTTTGCACCTGTAGATGGAGAATAACAACGCTAATGAACTAAATAAAAGCAAAATCATTGTTAAAAAGAAACCAAAGCAATTAAATCCATTTCATTTAAAAGTGGGTCATGAAGTTTTAAGACAAAAGAAAAACTGGTGGAAGGATGGTCGTTTTCAGTCTGAATGGGTTGGTCCTTGTGTCATAGACTATATCACAGAAAGTGGATGTGCCATTCTGAGAGACAACACTGGGACTAGACTGAAAAGGCCTATCAAAATGTCTCACCTGAAGCCCTATGTAAGAGAATCCAGTGAACAAGGTAAGTGTCTGTCACTTCTCTACATTTTTACTTTTTCTGAATGAGGTGAGAAGTTAAAAATACCCCCTCCCCCTTTGGTTAGGTTTTCTTTCCTATAAAATTTGGTATAGTTTTAAATCCTAGATAGTCTCTTTTATTAGAATGTCTCTTCTGGAACTGTCAGGCTTATAAAAAATTTTATTTTGAATTCTAGTGTACTTCTCAAACTCTCATAAATCATGTGGGAGGTACTGAAGCTGTTTCACAAAAGGAAGTTATATGTTGTTTTCACTTTTACAATATTTTATATGAGTAACTTTGTGCCTCATTTTAGTATGCAAAAACAACTAAGATAATGCCCAAAACAAATATACTGTTCAGAATCCTGTTGAGAGATAAATATATTAGGGGACTTAAAAAATGTGATTAATTTTTAACATTGCATCATAGGTTATGGTGGGTGCAGAGTGGGGTATATTCAGAATGTTATAAGGTGCTATAAGAAGTGGTGAAAGTGCCCTAACCAATATGGTTCTGAACAGTCAGAATAGTCCTGACTTCTCTAACCCTTTTTTTCATAGATGAGAGTCAAATGACGTTTTTGCCATGGCTTTCAGATTAAATTTCACTTTTATTGAGACTGTTATTTTATCTGCTCCCTAGCGTTCTCTGGGGTGGATAACTGAGAGGAAATTAATTCGTACCTTAGCCAGTTAATTTTGAATTTTTTAATAAAGAAAGATAAAGCATCAGTATTATGAATATGAATAATAATTAATGGAAGATGCAGTTTAGTTTATTTTTAAACAATATAAACAACTGAGTTATCTAACAGGTTTAAGTAAACAATAAGAACAACAGCAACAGATAACCCTTGGGGCTGCTCAGTAAAGCTCAACTCTGCTTCTTATCTGGGTCACAATTCATAAAAACTCCTAGTACCTTCTCATCTGCTTATGACAGACCCAATTGCTCTAGTAGTAAACTTACCTTGTACAGTTCTAATTCTGAAAGCTCACAGTTACCTTCATTCCCTTTGGATAAGCATTTTATTTCTTGTGCTTCTTAATTCTGAGCTACCGTTTATGATTTTTCTTATCTGCAATTTAAGTAGAAAAGATTATACAGATTATATGTTGTCCTTTTTTCTTCAGCATGATTTTCTACTTAACCTTTGATATTCAGGACTTGCTCCCTTCTAATGTTTTAAGCTTCCTTAATTAATACAAAATTTATGTTTAAAATGTTGCTGTATCAGAATCTGTTTCAACATTTTCTAATTTGCTCTTGACAAAGAAAGGAGGCCAAACATTTTGCTACTTCTGAACATTTCAGAATCCAATTGAGTAGGACAGTTTTTAAATAGAGGAGGTATACTTTTTGCTTCATACTGAATTTTCTGCAGATATTTTTCCCAGTAATATAAAGGAAATTGCAGTTTTAGTACTCGTGAACACTTGAGGAATCTTGAGATTGATAGGTAAACTTGTTTTTTCTTGTTAGGCAAGAAAGTACTGATCTAGCCATCCTAGAATCTGGTTCTTGAATAATAATATTATTTAGTCCTTTGTGTGTTTCTTTTATTTGCAGAAATTCAAAATAAATGTGATTTCTGCAGTCTTTTTCTTCAGTATCACATATTTTCCTGAAAATTTTTACCTCAAAAGCCAACTTTAAAGAGTCCAAGTAGAACTGAATTTCAAGCAAACAAAATTGAAGAAGCACTCCCTTTTATTTTATACAAATTTGGGTGAATTGTAGCCAAACACACTATGCATTTGTGTTACTGTACTTGTCATTGCTATTTTTACCAGCCTTGAGATTTTGTAGTTGTATGAAAGACTCACTGTCCAAAGCAGCTATGCTTCTATTGCCAACTTCTTATCCCTTCTTATCTAGAACATAGTGTAGAGAGAGCACATTCCATACTAATACTGCAGCATTTCTCATTGCTATTTTTAGCAAGCCTGTTTGTCATTTTGTCTAGTTCAATGCCAGATACCTTTTCAAGACTAATAATTTTAACAAGATATTTTATGATATACATAGTGCCTCTTTGAAAGGAAAAATGTTATTGACCTTTATTTTATCTGTCATAGATTTTAAGTAGTTTCATTTGTTTCATTTTAGGAGTTACAGTGATAGATTTGTGTCGGCCTCCCCCAAAGGTTTTAGTATGGTTGCCCTTCACAGTTTGCAAAAATGGTTTTCATTATATTGTAAGTTTCCTATTGCTGCTACAACTAATCACCACAAACTTAGTGGCTTAAAATAGCTCAAGTTTATTATCTTACAGTTCAATAGTTTAGAAGTCCCAACAAGGTCTCACTGGTCTAAAATCAGTGCATTGGCAGGACTGTTTGTTCCCTTCTCTAGGATGGAGGCAAGTTTCTGTTTCCGTGCCTTTTCCACCTTCTAGGGGCTACCCACATGGCTTGGCTTATGGCTGTTTTCCTCTGTCTTCAAAGCCAGCAATGGCAGGTGATCCTTCTTACATCATCACTCCAACCTCCTAGTCCTTGGGCCAACCCACATAATCCAGGATAATCTTCTTGTTTTAAAATCATCTGGTTACTAACTTTAATTCCATCACTATTCTAATTCTCCTTTGCCCTGTAAAGTAACATATTCACAGGTTCCACTAATTAGTACATCTTTCAGGACCCGTTATCTGCTTATCACAACATGGTCTAAACTCAAGAAACAAAGTTTAGTCCTTGTATTGTCAAGCCCATGATCTTGACTTCATTATTTATGCAAAGAGCCTTTTAGTGAGAAGATATACTAGTATGGCAACACATTTCAATGGTTTTAGGATTATCAGACCATGCATTGGTTAGTCTAACTACCTCTCTTCAGAAAAAGAAAGTCAAGTTATCTGAAACCTTGTACTTTTCTTTCTATTTTAAGAGATAAATTACTCCAAATCACTCATACTTTTCTGAGCATTGATCTTCACTTATTTTTCTCCTTAGGGAAACTTAAAAATTTGTTTCTTAATATCATTTTCTAATCCTTAAAACTACATAAGTAGAAGTATGTCAGAAATGTTGGTAGTACCTTCCTAAAATGTTTTGAAATTAGTTCTTTTTCTAAGAAACAAAAGAATTATTCAGTCTGTCCAAATGGAAATACTATTTTTTCCTCAAACAGATGTCATAATCATAACAAAAATCAATAGATTGAGAAAAGAAAAATACTTAAAAGTTTATTGTATGATATGACTGAGTGGAAAAATCTGCTGTATCAGAATCTGTTTCAACATGATATGTTTGTTTACCTTATTCTTTTTTATATCCCTAACTCAGGATTATTCTAGATCAGTAATACCCATTAGATACGTAATGCAAAAATTACATAACATGTAATGTAAAATTTTCTAGTAGCCACATTAGAAAAGTACAACTAGGTGAAAATAATTTTAATAAAATACTTTAAATGACCCAGTATATCTCAAATATTATTTCAACATGTACATAGTCTCAAGAATCTCTTCTCTGATAATTTTTGGCAATCTTTTTTAAAATTGAGAGCATTTGAATTGGCTCCAGTAGACTTAGACCATAGTAGGAATTGAAACATATTTGACTTTTCTGAATAAATGATAATTTTGTTTTTGCCATGCAAACAAGGCTTGAAAGCTTCAGAGTAGTTTTCCATTGCATATAAATTGATTTGTGTAGAAGTTGCTGAGTATAATCCTTATTCTCTTCAGTTTTATTACAATAAAGTACTTTAGAGTTATTACTTATTTAAGAGAAAACGTGTGTTTAAGTGTGTGTATGTGTGTGTATATGTAGACCTTTTGTGTAAAACCTGTCATCTTGCAAACAAATGAGTTTGGTAAAGTCTATTTATTTCATAGTCCAATGTAACTAGGAAGTACTTAAGCTCAAGGTCTATGAATGTATTTCTAGCAAATCAAAGTGGTAACTTCAATGAGCTTTACATCTATGCCTATTTCCCTGTTGATACATGTTTACTGGATGTATTTTTCTAAATGGACATGATTTATCTGTATGGGAAAGAAGTTTTGGACACAGAAAACTTCATTAAAGATATCTGCGAGGATCTTTGGGAATATCTTAAATGCTGTGTTTTCTTTTGTCACTGATACTTTGAGGTATTGTGTGGGCCTTGAACCTATGGTAATTAAGTCTCCAGGGCTTTTTAGGAAAATTTCATCAGTAACACTTATACCATACCTAGCCTTTACTAAGTTCCTTATAAACCACTACCTAGCCTTTTCCAATATTCACAGACTAATCGTGAACTTTGATTTTGAACCTCTAAATAACATTCTAAAAATGTTTCACTTTCACTGATCACTTTTTTTTCATTCTTACTGCTGTTTGGATGTAGCACTTCTGATGGGTTGCATGGTCCTTTTTTATCTTTCAGAATTGTTACTCTTATCTAGTAATTCATCCCACACTATAACATACAAAAGTCATTTCTTACCACCTTCAATTGTTCATACGGTACTTTTTTCCATCATAAATATGTATATCTTCTTAACAGCATTTTCAATCTAATTACTACTTTTGTATTAAGAATTGGTGGGATTAAACTTGGGAAACCACTCAAAACTAAAATACCAAGTATACTTTCCCTAATGAAGAACTAAATGGCAACACTAATTGTCTATACAAACCCAAGACCATTTCTGCCATCGGTTGATTAAAAAAAACAAAAACATAGATTTGTTTGATCTGTTGAAGTTTGTAAATGGAAAGTTCTTACTATATTAACTTCTAGAGTTGGAATAAGGGGCTGTGAGCTTTTCACATATTATGAGGATGGATAGAGTAGAATTTTCAGACTATATTAGCAACTATATCCACCCTGAGAAACTTTCATTGATCTCTAATATGTGGGCAATTAATCTTTCTTTTGTTATTTCTTAAACGTAAAGTTTGAGGACTCTTTAAGCTATTAAAATCTTTAAGAGAATCTGTTAATGTTTTGGGAGAAAATCCTGAAAGAGAAGGCAGGGGTCCAGGAAGTTAATCAGTGATGGTGGAAGAATTCCTTGTTGTCATGAATTAAAATATCAGGTAGGGAAGAATCCTTTTATATTCATTAACCTTTATTTATAAGGATGCCGCTTCTTTGCTATCAGTTGCACACTTCATTTTAAGAAATTTTTTTCTGATACAGATAATAAATTTTCACCAAGTAGAATAAAATGCTAGCAAAGAAAATTCATGTCATTATTTCAGTTTGGATTTAGTGGCACCTTAAAAGTTCATGAACATTTTGGTATTAAGTTAGACTTAAGCTAAGCTTTTTAAACTACTGCATAGCAGCCTGTCAACTTACACATTTCTATTACATAAGGCCAATTCTAGGAACTTTATCTTCATTTTTGTTTAGAACTTCATAATGTAACAATATGATTGTCTTAATATGGGTTCTGTAAAGATTGGAGAATTATTTAAAGTAGTAAATGTAAGGATTTAACAATTTTATTTTTAAACATATCTTTAAAGACCCTATTAATTAACCCAGAAATGTTTTGCAGAAGCATATTAAGAACATTATCAACATTAAAAATATAGTCTTATAACTTTGGTTTTAATCTATACCATAATCCCCCTTGCCCACACCTACCAAAGACAAGTCAAGGGACTAGGAAAATTTGCCTCTTTTTAAATCCTTAGTCTTTCATGAATTCTCTATATAGGAACTGTCAATTTTGTATATAATTTTATTCATTCTTTGACATGTCTGTTTATTTAGTAGATAGTGGAACCTAGTAGAAGTCAATCTTGATAGTAAATTTTTATTACTTGGGATTTTGTTCCTCATTTAAAATTGTTTAATTTAAAAATGATGCTTAATTATAATTCTAAAAGGCAAACTTACTATTTCTTTTTTCAGACAGTTTTTATCTCTTACAAGGTTCAGTAGTCACCGATCATGACTACATTGGATGGCCTGAAATTCCAATTGGAGCATACCAAGCAAATATTCTGGTAGAAGATGCAACTATTGGTGTAGTTGATAATGAATTACTGACATCAAGCAAGGATCGTGAACTATTAGAATATAGAGATGCCAAAATTTCTCCATTGATAGAAGATAATAGTAGTCTTGAAAAGCATACTTTCAGCCTGTTGGACTCTTCAAACCAAGTCCTTGAATACTTAAGTTAGTAAATACTCATTTAAACTCATTTAAAGTGCTAGTTTAGAATGTAAAACTCCTTGAATCTTGCTGTTGTTTCCATCAAAAAAGGTTGTATAAAAGGTGTCTTGACTCACCATTAATGACTTAAGTCCTGAAGGTTTATTTTATAACTATTTATTTATCTAAAGTTGTACCATGTTTGAATGTCAATACATATGTGTGTGTGTGTATATATATATATGTATATATATATATGCAAAGAATGCCTTATATAAAAGTCACTTTTCTAAAAAGAGAACAAAGAATGCTTGTTTATTTGTAAGTAAACTAAATTTCAGTTCAAACTTTCAAATCTTTGTCTGATACGGTACGATGTTTTATTTTAAGTATTTTGGAACATTTTCTCTTTTAAAAAATGTTTGAACTACCTAGAATGGGATTAATAAATATTTATTCAAATATAATAATGAATTAAGTGAAACTTATTTCTTTGTCACTGAAACTTCTAAACACAATATTGTAGGAAAATATTTAGAGTTATTTAATAGGCTCTTATAGGATATTTGTAATTTCACCTTGTTAGACTCAGGATTAGGATCTGAAACTATATATTGGTTTGAAAACATTTGTATGTTTCATAATGTATACTAAAGATAAATTTATTCATTAGTAAGATTTTTTTCTGCAATCTTAAAGAAGTAAGTAATCATGTAATTGATGTTAAAGCTTTTAAATATAATTTTTATGACATTTATAATTTTGTTAAATATTTGTTATAAAGCACTTTGAAGAATGCTGTGGAAAAACTGAAAGATGGGTCAGGCATGTGTGTGCCTCGTCTTTATAGAGTACTTGCAGTCTGGTGAGGGGTATAGACCTTGTGAGCCTTGTACAACACAAGCCCTGGCTCTGAAAGAATTTGCTGTGAAGTTATGCGCATCCTTCCTCCTCACATTACAATGGTCAAACCTAGTGACACACTGATAATTGTTCAGGCTTTCTTTTTGTGGTGATTGCAGTGTTCTTAAGTTAGTAATGATGGTTGCATAATTGAAGATACTAAAATTCATTGAATTGTACACTTTAAAAGGGTGAATTTTATGGTGTGAGAATTTTATCTTATTAAAAATGTTATAAAAAGAGTCTAAATGAAAGTTAAAAAAACTTAACCACATAACTACATCCAATACCAAAGGATAGATAAGTACAGTCCTAATATATCCCTGGAAGGCAGAAAATTAGAATATTGATGTATAGCTACAATAGCTGCCATACTCATCTTTGCAAATTCTATTATAGGCCACTTATGATGAAAGTTACCGGTATTTTTACTTCCTGATAAATGGACAAGGTATTCAAACAAAATGCTAATTTTATTACTGAAATCTCAGGATTGTAATGTAGAAATTTCAAGATTTTAAGTAACAAATATACACATAAGAAATATCCACAAATTAGACACACGCACACACACACACACACGTAGTTTTGTCTCTAATATTTACAGGGCCCAGTCAAGTGTGAAATTAAAGGTCCATATACCATATATCTAAATATTTAGACATTATAAATCCAGCTAATAAACTGTTCCAACCTTGTCAAATATAACTACCCAAGGTTCCTATAATAGAATGCTTGCTGGTCTCAGAGCTGTCTTTGTCCCAACTGCATCCTCTCCCAAGGAAAACACCCCAGCCGCTGCAGACATACTCCTTGACCATCCCAGACCTTTGCGATGTGCTCTCCCGCTGGCCAGGTACCTTCCTGGCACAGACCAGGAAGGCCTTGGAGGAGGGGAGCGGAGGAGCACTGTGGTCTCACCCTACAGTGAGGTACATACCGGTATACTTGAGCAAAGGGTCCAAAGTGGGGTCCCTCTTTCCTGGATTTAAGGGAGGTTTCCTATAGGATGAGTATATACCGTAGTAAACTTTTAGCCAAAAACTCCAGAGATATCTTTATTAGGTTTTGTATGCCACCTTGTGGTATTTTCTTGAACATTTAAAAACATGATACAGAAGGAAATGGAGATCCTGAGCAAAAATAAAGGAAAAATACATTCTGAATGAAAATAATTGCCTGGTTTGAAAAGTTATTTTTATATATCATGATTAACATTTCAAGTATAAGATGTTCTCATATTGCCATCTAAAAAAATAACACCAAGACTTATAAAAGAAAACGTACTGCTTGTTTACCTATGGGATTCACTTATAGACTCAAAAAAGATATGTCAAGTGACTACTATGTTCTAGGTAGTGTTCTGGCAGTTAGACTACATCAATGAGAAACAAATCTTTGTCATCCTAGAGTTTATATTCCAGTAGGATAGTGAAATAGTGACCAAAAAGTCTTAATATATTTCTTATGGCCAATCTTAAAATGTCATTGATAGCCTTTGTACAGACATCTTGTGGGGACCCCTACCTTAAGCCTTGAAAAGCATTAAGTGTTCTGTTTCACTTACTTTTGGTCTGTGTAGTAAGGTGTAACGTTTTGTTAGAGGTCTAAAAGGACTAGGCCTGGAAAAAAGAAAACAATCTAAAAAAGTAATGAGCTGAGAACTACCCATGGAATTTTTTTTTTTGAACTGAACTGGGGACCTCACTGCATTCAGGAAGCACACCCCAGTTCAGCATATGGGTCCACACAGGCCGGAGCCGGGATTCGATCCTCGGTCCCCAGGGCTTCAAAGCAAGCACTTAACCCGCTGAGCCATCCCGGCTTCCCCTACCCATGGAATTTAATGTGGTATTAAAAAAAACAAGTGGCTAAACCTAAAGAAAACAGAAGGTTTGAAATCATGACGATAATAGAAATTAATGGAATAGAAAATAAACATAGGGGAAGCTGGGATGGCTCAGTGGGTTAAGCACTTGCTTTGTAGCCCCAGAGCCTGAGGATCGATTCCCGGGCCCGGCCCATACGGACCCATATGCTGAACTGGGGCGTGCCCCCAGTTCGGTTCTTGCCAGGGCCTATGCAGGAGGCTCCCGGCCCAGTTCTGCCCTGCGCAGTCCCGCAACCACCTGTGGAGTTAAACTATATGGAAAACTAATGCTGTCAACTATAGAGACTGCTCTGGGTCTTACCCCTTCTCTTCTCTGTCTCTCTCTCTCTCTCTCTCTGTCAAAAACCAATAAAAATAAATCTTTAAAAAAAAAATAATAATAAACATAACACAAGGATGGGAGCTGAGCCAGATACAAATCTAGCAAGCCCAATAAAAAAATAAGCCTACAGTATTTATAAATACATACTATTGTGATGTAAAAAGGGTCAGAACCACATTATGAAGCAGATATTTAAGACAAGATATTACAACTTTATTCCAATAAATTTGAAATCTTAAAAAAATAAACTTTAACCTGCAAAAGTGGGTCAAAAGATATGTCAGGCAATTTTACCAAACATTGATAATGAAATTTAAGGAATACCTAATTTTAATCTTACATAAATTATTCATAGTGTAGAAACAGAAGGAACACTTTTTAAATCTTGGCATGAAGGTGACATAATCTTTAAAAGGACAAATTACAAAAGGAAAACAGGTCATTCCCTCGTGAATACAAATACAAAGACCTAAAAAAAAATTACCCAACCAAACCCAGCGACTTATAACTATACGCCTTGTGAACAAATTGAGTAGATCCCAAAGATGCAAGGTTAGTTTAATGCTAAAGCAATGTATACAATTAATGGCTGCATTTCTAAGAGACTTGGCAAAAAATAGATGAAACACACGAAATGGTTTTATCTAAATTTTTATTTATTTACTTATTTTTGACAGAGAGAGAGAGATAGATACAGAGACAGAGACAGAGAGAGAACTGAACTGGGGGAAGTCCCCAGTTTAGCATATGGTTCCGCACAGGCTGGGCCGGGATTGGTCCCTGGCGCTGCAAAGTGAGCGCTTAACCCACTGAGCCATCCCGGCTTCCCCCATGAAATGGTTTTAACAGTAAGGAATTGTTTAAAGAAGTCTTAATGAAACACACAAGAGTTGGTGCGATGTTCCACCAGCTATAGCCAGGAATAGCCAGAAACCTTGGCCTGAAAGAGCAAGGAAAGGAAATGCCCAGGGAGAAATGGATTCTAGAAGAGGGTTTAACCATCAGTATTTATAGCCATAGAGGAATGTCAGAACCGTAACAACTCAGAACTGTGACAACCATTGTAAAAACTGTGATAAGCATTACGCAAGGTGGAATGAGAATGGATTGAGAAAGGGCAATGGAGGACTAATGAGGCTGCTGTTGCAGTACTTCAGGTAAGAGACGATGGTGCTGGGAGCAATGGAGGTGGTGAGACACAATGTTGTATTTTGAAGCTAGATGAAACAAAATTGGCTGACATTGACGTAGGCATTTAGAGGAGGGGCAAAGTCTGTGATGCTGAAACTTTTTAGGCTTGCGTAACAGCTAGAAGAAAGGATAGAATTGCCCTGAACCAAGATGAAGACTAGGAAGAACAGGTTTGGGGAATAAAAGTTCAATTCTAAACATGTTGATTTTCAAACGCATATTATACATTCAAGAGGCTCTGTTGGAAAGACATTTGGATATAAGATTCTGGAGTTCAGGGCATAGGAATTCAGTGTTCATTTATGCACACTTCAGAACTCTCCAAAATAAAACTAATTATATGTATTATTTTATGGAGGCCAAGGCATTCTTTTTGCTGCAGAGACCTGCACTTGCCTTTGACCTGCCACACTGCTTGTTAATCATTGTTG
The DNA here is from genome assembly GCA_004027555.1 of Craseonycteris thonglongyai. Taxonomy (NCBI): domain Eukaryota; kingdom Metazoa; phylum Chordata; class Mammalia; order Chiroptera; family Craseonycteridae; genus Craseonycteris; species Craseonycteris thonglongyai. The sequence goes on along the minus strand of PVKE010007086.1, from coordinate 32,240 downwards.
AGGCAGCTATCCAAAGCATCCGCTGATTGATTATGCATACTCTATGGCATTATTTATATTACCTGGCAGAGCAAACTGATGCTCACGCAAGTTTCTTAGCTTTATGAATGATGGCAGCAGAGCATTTGGCCCCACCTCCCCCTTTTGATGGATTTAGCTGATGCTAATACCACATTTAAGGGGCTACAAATATTTCAGGCAAGTTCTTAAGAATCTCATTTACCAGTGGAAACTGAATGAGGCAAAACAGTAATAACTTATTATTTTGCAATCACATAGTAGTTTGGCTTTGCTAAGGAATTTACAATCCAATTGAATTTATATAGCATTTCTGAGGTTGTTCCAATATCACTTTTCTAGTCTAACCTCAATTTGCAATTTAAAAAACTTGCAAGAGAGAGGAGAATTTTTTTCCCCCCCGAATAAGAGTCAGAAATTCTTTGGAGTATCTTCTGTTCCACCTCACAAACTTCTGTTGGTGAATACTAGAACCTAAAAGTCTTAGCATTGTACATAATTTTACTAGGATACCCAAATTATCTAGGTCATTGGGATATAAGGTTCGCTAGAAGCAATAGGACATTTCAGTTCTCTTAAGAGGAGGAAGCTGTGTTTGGCTCCAGTAGAAGAGTTTTATTCCAACTATGATACATGACTGGAAAATAATGTGTAATTGGGAAACACAGAGCGGGCACTGAAGGCAGCAAAGAAGCAGAAAGCTGAATATTTTCTGTTCTCCCCATGTACAAATTCAGCTCTCCCCATAGCTAGCTTCCATCTCTTCCCTCTGGGAGGCCTTCTGTCTTAGGTTTTGAGTCTCACAGACTGAGGCTCCCTTAGCTAAAGTAGGAAATAGATCTACCTAGGTGGAGTGCGAGGAGGGGTGTTATCTAAGAGGACAACTCTAGGCAGGGAGTTCTGCTGGGGGACACACAGTTCTACACACAACAAAAATTTTCCCATATGTGTGGGCCTCTCCTTAGTGTTGAAGGACACTTTGGGGGAGGAGATAGAGCTGGCCTAAGCAGGCCATCTGCAGTGTGTTTTCAGTGTGAAGCTGGGGAATTAATTTGTGAGGCCCTTGGTAGTAGAATGATATGGTATTCAAGGGAGCCATGACTTAATTTTGAATGTGGCCCAACTGTGACTGGGAATTTTTGGGCCTTAGGAATGGACAGTGGTTTGCCAGGCTTGAAGATGATTGTACAGTTTTTTTCTTTTTTTTTAAGTTTTATTGAGATATAATTCACATACCATAAAATTAATTCATTTAAAATGAAAATTCAATGGTTCTTAGCATTCACATTATTGGGCTTTTAATCACTAAATAGAGAAACTTTAATTGTAAACAACTTGAAACCAGCAGTGCTGACGGGGATGGCAGGGAAGAGCGGAAGAGAGGAACGCCTGCCAGCCGCACTCTCCTATGTAGTATTCTCCCCCTTCATCTGCCTGCTTCTACAGAATTCATACCAACCTCTTTGTAATCTTTCTCCAGAGCGGCCAGGACCTCCCAGGCCTCAGAGAAGTCCCATAGCCTTGTTTTGTACACATGGGGTCCAATTTATATGGTCTAGGCAGGCCCTGGCCTGGACCACTTGCTCAGCATGCACACAGCCTCTGCACCTTGACCAAGTCACACTCAGAAACAATGGTGGGGAGCTGGTAGTTGATATTCACATTAAACCCAGTCTGACACCAATTCACAAACTGGGCAAGGTGCTTGGTCTTAATGGTGGCAGTGGCCACATTGATGTCTTGGGATGATATCCCTTGTTTACAACACAAGGCAGGCCAAGGTACTTGCCATGGGGAGGTTCATACTTGACCATCTGGTTGGCTAGCTTGAAGCAGGCAACACTGACCTCAGCCACAGAAAGCTGCTCATGGCAAGCCTTCCTGGCTGAGGTGACCAGGGCATAGGTGGCCAGTGGATATGGAACTAGGGGCAAAATTTGTCTGTAATTACATCACGTCTACAATCAGCAGCATGTCAAATCACTAGGAGATGGTGATGGTGAACTCATTCTGCCCAATTAGATGATTGAAGTTGGTATTGTGGGCTATTCAATATCTGGGTTGCACCAATGTATGTCCTTGATGGCTTTGTCGTCATCAAGGCACAGTCAGAACATTCTAGGGTCTGTGGATGGTCAAGATGGAGGGCCCCATCATGGCTGTGGAAAGCTGGGAGGCTGGGAAAATGGCAAAATACAGCTTGGTCTTGCCATAGTCCACTGAGAGTGGATCCATGAGCTGAGATACAAATATAGAGCCAGTGCTGCCCGGGAAGCCCCGTGCACAGAGCAGAGCTGGTCCAGGACCAGGTCAATGATCTTGCAGATGGTATAATGGCCACTGGTACTAACAGAATCATTGGCTGCATCTTTCTTCCCAGCGATCACCTGCTTTAGGTGGAAAAGCTGCCCTACCTCCTCCTCAGTCCAACAACACATACCCAACTTTATTATTTTTTATAGCTGAACCTAATTTTAATTGACTCTTATTTCTTAAAATGGTACAAGATTAACAAAATAGGCCAATGGTTTTGAATAATATTATATGTGTTCTTTTTACCTCATTAGGTGCTTATGTAAAAAATATAGCTAAACAATTTCATGATGGTTTTTGTTCTCTGGTTAAAGAATAGTGACTCTTAGCAAAGGGGACATGGATATTGTTAGTATCTGTGTGACAGCTGACATTCCAAATATTTTCAAGTATCTGGATGCTAGACATAGAATCTGGATGACTAAGCAGCATTTTAAATTATTCTTGTTGAAGACAGAGCCATCACTCACTGACTAGCATCGCTTTTATGAGAGCACAAATCCATGCAATTTTTTTACTAAGTTATACCACCAGATGTCAGCCGTTCACTGTACTGGTAATAACTGAAGCACTCTTTAGGAGGAATCTGTTTCTGGATGTCTCTTTCATCTCTCCTGCTCTCTATCCCTTTTTCACTCCTTCCTGAAATGACTGTCTGTCTACTAATTAATCACTTATTGATCTATCATCTATTTATGAATAGCACATATATATTCCAATATGTCTAAATAATGAAAGTGAGCATTTTAAGGGAGCTAACAGATAAAGAGTTTTAAGATACAAGTATAAAAGTGCCACTAAAATATTTTTTAAACTTTGCTCTGGAATCCAAGCTGTTTTTAGCCGAGCAACCATGGGTTTCAGAGCATACTTTCAATTGTCACCCAGAGCCTTTGCTTTTTGGAATTTTTATTATATTCTTGTTGTTACTCTCGAATTATATTCTTATTGGAAGAATATCAACAACATTGAGAAAACTATGCAATATTTGGGTTTTAGAAAGGTTTTGGGGTTATTAAAAAGCAAACTATTGTAGAACTATGAAAAGAGAGTTTTCCCCTACCAATAACTACCAACAATTCCTATTTGTATTTTTTTTTTTTAATCTAATACTGTCTTGAACATTAACATACTACATCTTCCATGATCCCACACTCCAAACTGTGTCAGGTGCCTGGTTATGCTTCCATCACTGAACTTAAACCAATGAATTTATGCTTTCTTTTCCCTTTATATTGTGAGCTACTTTGAGGTTTGAGAGCTTAGTAGGTATCCACTGATAAATAAATTTTATTCTGTATATATGGACTAAAGTCAGCTTATAGTAGATCGTTGGTTGCCTACTCAGTAACCATTGTGTTCTATCTTTCCTTCCAATCTGAATTTTGTTACATGTCTGACAGTTCTCTTGTGGAACCATGGAGAACTAAGGGGAAGTTGATCATACCCAAGCTTCATGCATGGGCCTGAGTAGTATAAAATAATCTTATTCTCTTTGCTAAGGTTTAGCTCAGAAATGACTATGTGATGCACGGGAGGAAAATTTTTCTTAGAGGGATTAAGGAAAACTCTTCCCTACTGAAAGAGTTAACTACAAGAAAGATTCGTGGATCTTTGCAAATCCATTGTTATTTCTGAAAAATAAAACACTCTCGTTCTTGTGTTTCTGAATGTCCTAGAGGGGTTAATATAGATATGAGAGGGTTAGGGGAATCTCTCAAGTTTGCAGACACCGTCCAGAGACATCTTTCATATTACATAGAAAGCACATTCTAGGGAACAAAACTAACTTGGAGGAAAACAGCAGTGGGAGAAAGACAGACAGAAAATGTGAAAGCTAACATTATCCCTTGTGTCCATACATCCTCTTACTCTAGAATTTTTGAGTAAATGAGCCAACCAATAAATCTCTCTCTCATTTTACACAAATACAACTCAATGAGATTAGTGCTTTGATTGGGGAAGTCTGTCTAGGCAGCTGGGAAAATGTGTAGAAGCTAGGAGGGCAGTAAGGGCACAACCATCTCACAAATAAGTTGAATATAGCTTCTTGGAGTGGGATGATGGGGGGAGTTGGTGGTGAGGGTAAGGGTAGTGGGGGTGAAATGAGTCTGGAGAGTTAAGCAAACTGCTGGGGAATGAAGTCTCCTTGGTGTTCACATCTCTATTTTCTGAATTGAAACAGAAAATTCAGAGCCCTGGTAAAATTCTGAAAGATTTATGTGAATTTTGACTGTTGGGAAACTTAATAAATGTTGATTTCATCTAATCTTAAAAACTTCCCTTTGTAAAACAAGGTTGAGAGAACGAGAAGATAACCCATATACTGAGATAAAATATTTGCAAATCAAAACCCTGATACAGGAATTTTATCCTATATATAAAGAATAACATCCCATATTCTAAGAATTTGGACTAACTTGAGTTAGTGCATATATCATACGTTCTTTTAATTTTAAAGATTTATTTTAATTGTTTTTGACAGAGAGAGAGACAGAGACAAAGACAGAGAGAGAAGAGGGAGGGCCCAGAGCAGTCTCCATAGTTGTATGTCATTAGTTTTCGATAGTTTCACTCCGCAGGTGGGCACGGGGCTGCACAGGACAGGAAACTGGCAGGGGCCTCCCACATGGGAGACATGCCCCCATGAGCTTGGGGCCTTCTACATGGGAAGCTCACCCTGATGAGAACTGAACTGGAGCACACTCCAATTTAGCATATAGGTCCACAAGGGCGGGGGCCAGGATATGATCCTCAGTCCCTGGGCTGCAAGACAAGTGCTCAACCCACTGAGCCATCCTGACATCCCCATACTTTATTTTCCTTGTCCTGTTCAATAAAATTAATATTTTTTTACTTTTAATAGTAGACTGTAGTATGACAAAATCAAATGTATCAAATGCAGTCAAATCCAAATTCCTCATGATTTTAAAACACCTCTTACTGCTGGCTTTCCAACTCACCTACCACTGCTTCCTAAATTACCATGAGCTCCAGCTATCCATGTTGCTCATCTCCTAACATGACTACCATTGTCCCTTAGCCCTCCTTTTCTTTTTTATTCAAATATTACTTTTTTTATGAAAACTCTGTGTTCTTCAATCAGAAGTTGGGTAGTGTTTTGCATGTGCTCCTCTTATGCTTTATATTGCAATCATTTATAGGCTTATTCTAGCTCCCTTGATAGATCAAAAAACAAAACAAAACAAAACAAAAAAAGGAGAGTAAAACTGTGCCTTTGTTAAATTTTTGTATTTTGCCCATCGTGTAGCTCAATCAATGTCTGTTGAATGAATCCTTCGCTTTTCAATTTATTTAGTTTTTATTGGGTTACTTGGGGACATATTTTATTACAGATGTGAGAATTGTGGTTGCTTTTTAAAGAAAGGAGCACTTCCTTTTTAATGGAGGTCAAAACAAGACTCAGAGCAAGGTTCCAGAAATTTAAAACTCTTTAAGATTTCTGTGAAGTGCATGATGTTTGGGAAATATAAAAATGTAAGAGAAACTAAACTGACAAATCAATGTGCCAGAAACTAAATCAACCTAAAGCATTGGGATTAGTATAACTAGTCAATTCCTTTCTGTGGGCCTCATTTAAAAAAATCTATTAATGTATGTTATGGGGTACCCAGCCAAGGATTACATTTCTGGGTTTCTCTTCTCCAATAAGAAAAAAAGAGAGAAAATGTACACACCACTGGAATGTAAATCCCAGTGAAGCTGGGCTATTGCCCTTCAGCACTGCGTCCTCAGAACTTAGAGGTTTTTGCTTGTTAAACGTTCAGCAGTGTTTATTAAATGGCAGGAAGTCGCTTAGAAAGTGATTATGGGCAAAGGCCAGCCCAGTCTCTGGTAAGGAAAGGTTGATGGATTATGGAAATAGCCAAGAACTGGAAGCAAATTAAAATGTCCATTGACTGATGAAGGGATAAAGAAAATGTGGTGAAAACATGGAACGGAATATTATTCAGCTTAAAAGAGGGAAATCCAACCTTATACGACAACGTAAATGAACCTGGAGTACATTATGCTCAGTGAAATGAGCCAGTCACAGAAGGACACACTCTTGGATTTGGTAGGGTAGGCAGAAAGACAGAAATGAACCGGAGCTGGAGGGAGCTTACCTGGGTAGGAGGCCCCGTACAACTGCTTCTACTTGGGTCAAGGCCCCTTACAGCTGCTCTCACTTGGGGCACAAACACCGTGCTTGCTGAGCAGGATAAGCTCCCACATGCCTCTAAAATCCAAACGCTATGTTGTTAAAATAAAAAGGCCAGAGACGGAGGGAAAACATCCTGCTTATCAGAGCTGCTTCTCAGGGCCATCTTAAGGAGCTCAGACAACCTTGGAAGCGAGAAGGGGAGATGGGTGTGCCAGTTGGGAAAATAAGAGAGATTAGAGAGGGACAGGGGGAGAGCATTCTGCCCATAGAAATAAAACTTCATGCTAGGTAAGTAGTGGCTGTTTTTCTCTCTTGGGACAGCCCGCTCCCTAATCTTTGGAGTGACTCTACTGTTCTAATAAACTTCTTACTATTCTATGTTTTCACAAACTATCTCTTGACTGAATTCTTTCCCTCAAGAAGACAAGAACTGAGGTACAATGATCTCACCCAGAAACAATTTCACTTACATAAGGTTCCTAAAACAGTCAACCTCACAGAAGCAAAGTAGAATGGTGGTTGCTGGGGGCAGGGAGGAAGGGGAAATGGGGAGTCGCAATTCAACAGGTATAAGTTTCAGTTATGCAAGATTAATGTCGAGATCTGCTATCAACATCGTGTCCATAGATAACAATACTGTATTGTACACTTAAAATTTTGAGAAGGTAGATCTCATGTTAAGAGTTTTTACCACAATACAAAAAAGGGGGCTAATGGAACTCGGAGTTCTGAGGGTTAGGAAAAACTCCTGCTTTCTAGTGTGGATTATAGGTAAAAAAGGCAGGTGATGGTTTCATCAGGCACATATCTGAGGATCAGCCCTGACCCAGGACTCTTGGACCTATATGCACCCAGGAAGGTGGCTGTGGGTGTGAAATCAGTGCCCAGCCCTAAAACTTTCAGTACTCAGAGGCCAAGTGTAGAGCTGTGAAAGAGCAGCCTGGATTCAGGCAGCCTTGGGGCAGGCAGCAGGGGAGTAGCAGCTTTCTTAAGAGCTGGTATAAAGAACTATCTTCAACAGCAACATCATAAGGCAGCAAGCTGCAATTGCTGCGTGGCCGAATCAGACTTGAGTATGTCCCTGCGGCATCTGCAAGCCTGCTGATTCCACGCTCCCCCCACACCCCCACTGCCACTCTCGTTCAGGGATCTGGAATATTTCTGACAATTCCAGAGAAGAAAAGGAGGGGGAAGCCAACCATCAAAAGGCTGGTAAGTGCCTTTCTGCCAATAAGAAAGGTAAAGACTTGAGCAAATTAACTAGGAAAATAAAAGGTATTTGATCATATTTGTACCATGGGTTTGGGGAGCATATCACACTGGTTACAAATAAAATGAAGGGTTTATTTTATGCTCTTAAGTAGATGCTTTCAGTATCTCTTGGGGTGAGAGTAAGACTCAGTCATTTACAGAAGAATGCCAGCTAATAAATGAAGACAAAATGATGGAATTAGAAAATCATCAGTATTTACATGTTTGCCACTGCTGTAGAAGGGGAATAAAGGAGTGGTTAGAGGGAGGAAAAACGTATTCTTCATTTGAGAAGGAAATCACAGAAATTAAAAAAAAAAAGGTGAAGTTTCTCATGGGGAGGGCTCCTAAATTACATCTTAATAAGAATATGAGGTAAACATATCATTCAGATATTCTTTGGTATCAATTATGAGAGAAAAAAGATCTATGTTAATTTAGATTTTCTAAATAACATAGTTGGAAGACATCATATTTTTTTGCAAGTTACCCTGTATTATTTTCATGATTAGTCAATTAAGCCTCTACTATGCCAACTACTAAGATGCCTGAATTAAAGAAAGGGTTCTAAAATCTGATTAATCTAAAAAAAAAGATGATCAGTTTCTTACTAAATTGCACTGATAAAACATGAAAAATATGTTTCAAAATTAATTTGTAGTCACTGTAAGAGATGAATTTGAGTGCAATTATTCTTTAAAAACAATTAATAAACTACACTGATGGATTCATTTGCATATGTAATTTGAGACACAGTTTTCCTCTTAGCTATGAATACCTTTTATTAAAGTATTGACCTTATGTTGTTACACAGGCAAAACTATATTTGCATTTTAAAAGAGTCTAGTTTTATACATGTATGTAAACTCTTAGGCTGCTTTTTATTTTATATGGGCTACATAACAAAATGTCTTTTTAACTTTAATACAATACAACGTATTTCCTTTGGTTGAAGACACTGAGGTTTCACTATATCTATGGTTTGTGTAATTATTACAAAAATTATATACAAAACCCTGCAAATATGCAAAAACTGCAAAATACACTCTGACAGCTAATGCTCTGAAAACACTTTATTACACAAATTACATTCAGATTCTGAAAATAGTGTTCTAACAGTGTAACCATCTAAAAATAAGACATCCCAAAAAACACACCAACTGAAGAAAATTAAAAAAGAATTTAAATAGAGATTTTTTTTTTCTCTGTCCCTCATTGCAATATAATGCTAGTGATTTTAAAAAAATAGAAGGAGATTTAGCAACTTTGTCATCATGTAGCACAGAATTTCTCTTCATGGCCGCAGGCTGAGAACGCTGAACAGGAAAGGCACCAAAGAGAGACATTGGCAATGGAAGCGCTACTGGGAAAATACTGTGTTCAAGCAGAGAATGGGGTTATTTACATCTATGGAAAAGTCTCAAGAATGTAAATGAGCAAATCTTCCATCATTGAATTTGTACTGCGATGGAAGAAGAGGACTTTTTCTCTATTCTATGTTCCTATAAAGACAGTGGCATTGTTATGCACTTTTAGGAAACCCTCAACTAGAAACAGAAGCCAACTAAACCAAAATGAAGTAAGTAAAATGTGTATAATCCCACACAAACTAGTACAGTTTATAATTAAATACACAAAACTCTAAGCGTGCTAAAGGGAAAGGAATTGGGTATTCTTGGTAAATCTCATCGGCCAAATCAAAGCCTGGTTTTCAGGAGGACGAAGGGGTGGGTATGGGCAGAGGTGCTGAATACTCCTCTTCGGATTCACTTCCATCATCTTCATCTTTCTCTTGGTCACTTCCCTCTGTGCTAAGGCGGTCAAACCCTTTTCGACTGTAGCCTTTGCGACTTGCAAAGAAATTTCCAAGGTTTAAGCCTCCACTTCCCTTCCCTGAAGAAAGCAAACAAGAACATAGAATTGAGGTGAAGTTTGCACAAATGATTTTTGGTTTCTTTGTAAATTATTAAATGGTAAACAAGCAAGTTGAGAATAAGAAAGGGTAGATGTTAACAACAACAACAAAAATGATTGATATACAGAGATACTTGTATCCTACAAAGTATATATTTGATATCCTACAAAGTCAGAAAGACTCTACGACATACATTTATTAAAATATATAAGAGAAAAGTTCCCCAGGATTATGTGTTCCTGCAGGATTATTTTGGATTCATTTTTCACCTTCTGCTTTTTCTGGACTCTGGGGAATCAGCATCCCACTAGCAGCTCTTCATTTCAATGACTTTATGAAAAGTCATCTTCACTCTGACAAGCACTGACATGCCAACAGAAGTGACAGAAAATTTAGTGAAGACAAACGAAGTCAGATAAAAGTCAGGGAAACAGAATTAGATAGTGAAGAATGGCAAGGAGGAAAAATTGAAACTGAGAAATTTGCCACCAGAGTCACACACTTTGATTTAGTTTATGGTTTGCATTCTGTGTTTAATGCGGGGGGAGAAGTTTGCTATGCTGCACATAAGGAGAGAAAATAAGAAATATCTCCTTGCTATTTATTTATTTATTATTTAAAAAAATTTTTGGTTCCTTGCTTTTCAAAAGACATCAACTTGTTTACTTTGAACCAAACATGAAGGATTCTAAAAGGTCACAAGCATACCTCTAAGTTTTCCCAGCACTCTTCCTGAACTTGCCTCGAGTTTGTGTTCTGAATCTGCTAGAAAAAGATGGCACATGTCAAAATGAGTCCCAATCACCCTCCTCAATCATGGGTTCAAGTTTCAGTACAGGATTTCACAAAGGACTAACAAGGCCTAGTTCTTCTCTGTATGCAATTTCAAGGGGGACAAAGGTAATATATTATTGTGATGTATACAAGGGCTAGGGTTGGGTTAGACTCCTGCCTGTGCCTCTTACTGGCTGGGCAATCTTGATGAATTACTTCTCTGAGTTTTCTCCTCTGAGAAAAGAGGGATCAATGACAATCTCTGCTTCTCTGTGAGGTTTAGATGGGACACAGCATATGACAATGCTTAGAACAATGCCTTGTATATATACAGTAAATGCTCAATAAGTATTAATTTTCATTAGGACAAAATTAAATTACCAATAACTTATAAAAATTCAGAAGTTTTGGTTATTAGAATTTAGGATTATTTGTCTTAGGCTTTAATCTTTCTATGAAGAATAGTACATGTCCTGCTTGGGAAAGCTTTGGATTCATATATACTATTTCTTCTTTACATAAAACTTAAGTGAAGGTAGAGGATTTTTAATCATACGAGGTAACCCAGATGCTCGCCACATGGTTTCCCATCTCCAGGAAGGATCAACTTTCTTTCCTTAATGGGGAGGCAAACCTCCTGCTGGACTTCAGTTTTTTGGTTGCTATGTATCTCCCTGCATGCTCTGCCTTGGTCTCCCATATTCCTTAAGGGCTGTGGTCAAGGATGTGGGGCTCAGGGGTTCTCTTTTGATGTCTCTAACTACGAGTGGAGGGAGGCAGCATTGTGGAGAAAACTAGCAAGGCAAATGACAGAGGAAAGGTAAAATATTGGGTGGGGAGAGAAAAAGATAAGAAGGGAAGAATCTAAGACTGTTAGAAAGCAAACAAATTAGACTTTAAGTTCTGCAAGGAAGCAGGACAGTCCTTAGTTGGTTATGCATCCCCAAAGCCTAGCACAGGGTCTAGTGTAGAGCTAACATGCAAAATAAGGGTGTGCTGAATCAATGGAGGAGCCTTTACGAGGGTTACTAAAAACCCTCCTAAGCTGGATAAGATCTATCAAGAACAGAGGTTGAAAAAATGTGAGAGGCTGAGCCCCATTTAGAAATAAATGTGTTTGATTGAACCATATAAAACTGCAACTTTTCTAAATAAAACATGATTGAATGATGGTAATTTCACTTGTTCAAACTGGGTCTCTGCCTTCCTAACACACTCCTGTGGACTCACCATTCTGTAGCCATGCCACATTACATGCACTTAACAGCAGACAGGAGAGACCAGAACTTCTTACCTTCTCACTCGTTCCTTCATCCAGTGTGGGTTGATTACCAATATCCCTGCTCTCTGCCCCTACACTCCGTGCGTCCCTGATATTCCTGCTAAGTATTTAGCACTGCACTTCCCACCTACAATTATTACTTTCATGTGTCAGCCCTTTTTTTATGGGTCATCTCTTTTTTAGGTGTTATCTACTCTGTGAGCTCCATTTAGTTCTTTCAGAAATTATTTGTTGAACCCCTAGTGTTATTTTCACTGGTGATACATCAGTCAACAAATAAACATTCAAAATTCTTATTTTTTTTGAGGCTACCTTATAACTCCACGAAAACAATGACTACGTTTATGTACCTTTGCCCCACACACCACAGTTCCCTACCCATAATACAGGCACAACAGAAGTCTTTTTTTGGGATGTGTTAATTGTATTTGTGTACAGCTTGATTGATTGCAGATGAAAAGTCCGATAAAAATTCACTTTCACAACCTATTACATTGAATACCCTGATTTTTGTTTCTGTGTCCCTTTCTGTGTCAGAGCTTTGCCATGAGCACTGACTCCCTGCCTGAAATAGAATCAACTGCTGTTTCTTGATCAAATGCACCTCCCACTCTGGTCCAGGGATTCCTTCCAGATGCAGCTGTAGACTCTTGCCTTAGGATCTGGGGACCCAGCCAATGGACTGCTACTGGGAGGTGAGAATCACAGGTAGGATTAATTGTTTGCTTGTTTGGATGTCCTAAAAGGAACTCAGCTCCTGGGCTCTATACTATGATAATGATTTACGGTAATAAAATATTGACTCCAGTATTGAACCTTGCCTTGTTTGGTTAGAAAGGGCTGGATGGCCTAATTATGACTATTTAAAAAAATACCAAATAGTTTGTTATAGAAGTAGGTGGTTTCCTGAGAATGCTGAGGTTTAAGAAAAGTATCTTTTTTGACTTCTTATGACATACTACTTTATTGCCAGTGATTATTCCTCATAATTATTGGTGGTATTAGCAATAAGTACTTACTAGGTACCAGGTACTGTGATAAATGCTTTATATACATTATTTTATTTAATCCTGGGAATACCTTGTCTTTTATTCCTACTTTATAAATGAGGAAACTGGTTGTTTAGAAAGATTAAGTAACTCACCCAAGGTCATGTAGCTAAGAGCTAGAGCCAGGACTTGGGGGCAAAATACAACTCCCATATAACTGACTGTGCTATTTTGAGGACTGGGTCTATTTCTAACAGCAGTGATCTCCTCCTTCCTGACTGCTCAGCTAATGTACCTTGACTCTACATATTTATATAGTTTCATATGGAGACATTAATTGGGCCTAAGCCAACTGCTAAAAGAAAATATTAAAGGTAACATTTTAATCTAACTATCCAAATTTCTGAGGCTCTAGATATATTTTCTATTGTGCCACTATCTAGTCAAGAATTGGAACATTGACAGTATTCTTAAAAAAGGTAGAGAGCACTTAAAAAAACACTGAAAGAAAATCACAACCAAACGTTGAGGATAAAGCCAAATACTCTTTCAAAAGCAGGTTCCAAGTTCAAGGGGCTCATTTTACTTGCCTCCAAAGGCCCTTGATTTTTTCCACCGAATAAATATGGCAATGGCCAGCAGGACAGCCACCGGTATAACCAGAAGGGTTGTCATGAGAACAACAGGCACTCCGGAGTCTGGCTCTTTGATCAGTTTCTGTTTCTCTTGTATCTTCTGCAATTCTGAGGAGGCAGGATTGTTCTCCATTTTGGTTTCAACAACTGCATGGGATTCTTCAGGGAAAGAAGAGTTCACAATATTCAACTGACTCAAAGATTCCAAAACCCTCCCACGCACCCCCCGCCCAGTCAAATCAACAACTGCTCACAAGGAACTTGTTCGGTCCAGTACTCATGAGGGGTTTATGTTTCAATGTCTGAATCTACCAAGCTGGCAGCACCGATTGTGATTAGTAATTTCCACTGAATGGTTTTTCACCTTTGAATTGATTTTGTTTTTGGTTCTATGCTTTATTCCCTCTTTAGCTATAATTTCACACACACACAAAAATATATATCTTCCTTTGGATTTTTTTAAAATAAAATTACCAGACAGTATGGTGTAGGGGACAGAATTCAGTGTGTAGCCTGGAGTCAAGGGACTCTGGGCTCCAATCCCAGGTCCCTGTGTAACTAGCTGTGTAACTTTGGGCAAGTTACTTAAATGATCTGGACTGTAATAACTTCATTTGTAAAACTGTGATAATAATGCCTCCTTCATAAAATTACTGCGGTATTTAATAAGTATTTGTTTCCTTGTATCTTTAGTTTATGAATCCCTTTCATGTTCAGTGAATTATTGATACATCATATGCATAGTTATACACATTACTTCTAGGATTACAAACTGGGAAGATGATATGTTCTTTTCAGGTTCTTTTCTAGTTCTCAGAAAACTGTAAGTGTACACAGATGTACTGTTTATCCTTTTGCTGTTGATAAAAATAACTATTATGAGTATTCTGTGTTATTGGTAGGTATTGGGTATATGTCAAACCTAAACTACTGATTGGGAAAGTGATGCAATAAAACTATATAAGCTGCTGCAGGGATCTTAATAACTACTGATTTGAAAATGAGGTTGATCCTTGAGACATTCTTACACCCAAGAAGTACATACATATGTTGGTACAAAAATCCCACTGTGCAAAGCTCAGAAGTTACAACCATGTTTACCAACATGTTCACAAGGCTTCTGGAACTTCAGTTTCTTGGTGTGCTCTCTGCTCTATGATACAGAGTTAATCATATGATCTCATGGAAATCTTGACAAAATGGCAGGGATAGGTATTTTCACATTATCAGGAAAATCTCTGGTTAATTTTTAATATGTATAGACACAGCTTAACAGCTTGCTGGACATTTCTCCAAGGAAGCATTTCTCAAATTAGTTAAGATACCATAAACAGAATTTATGATAATATGCAAATGGCAGGTCCCAGCCTTTTGTTTCAATATTCTCATCCAGCCTTCTGCACAGTCTCAGTGATATCTATGAAGCACTTAATGCTGTATTAGGCATTGTTCTCATTTAATCATTACACCAAGTGTATGAGTAAGCATTACTATTATCACCATTTTACAGATGGTCTGTCATAGTCCTCATTTCCTTCCCTGTACTATGGTTAAGGGGAGACCATTATTTCTCTTCCTTTTGTCAAATGCAGTGGCTCTTGAAACTTCAGTAGGAAAGAAGAAATTGGTTCATAGGTCTAGAGATAATAAAATTTAACCATTCTAGGTTCAGTTTCCAAGAGAAACGTAAGTATAAATCTCACTCTTCCTGACCACTATTTTGTCTTCTTTTATACTACTGTAGAAAAGGTATATAAGTTGTTCAATACTTAATCTACATTTAAGCAGGAAAATAACAATATATAGATGATAGGGTTTTTAAAACATAGGCCAAAGGTGTAGAATGGTAGTCAAGAAACTGTTGTCTTAGAAGAAGAGTTTATTTCTATTTGAAGGCAACTATAACCAGAGAAGTTACATAGCATTTTCTACTCATTATATAGTAGGTTTACCTATGCCTAAAGCAATGGGTGGATGAGCTTACATCTAGTTTCTTTTATAAGGCAGACTAGTATTGGGCTCCATTAAACAGTCTGTAGGTGACAGACTAAAAGAGTCAGTTCAATATTCATAGAAAGTGTGCTGAGAATGAGGTAATAAACTTGCTAAGATACACACAATGTACTTTAGGAATTCTTGATTTACACATCTCTACTCATACTTTGAGTGTTAATTACTACAAATACTTGAACATTCTAACTTTTGGAACCAGATGAAGTATGTTTAGATTTTAAAAGATGCTTAACATTTTAAAAGAGGATAAACATTTTTAAATTGCCGGTCTAAAAAAAAAGAATATTGCTGCTCTTCTCGGGCGTCTTTATAAGTGGAGAAAAAATACTTAAACATAGTTGTCACTTAAGATTCTAAGAATGCCATTAAAAAAATAAAAACAATTCAAATTATGCTTTTACACTTTGTCCTAAGTTTTTATTAAAAACTTCAGAAATCTGGAGCATCCCTAGTGAAGGAAGAGTGAAGTAGCTCTAAGATTAGCCAGGACCTGTGGCTTCTGGCAGATAGAGGTTATCTAGTTATGACATTCTTCTATCATAAAATACCAGATGTATTTCATCTAGAACAAAGATGTCTTCAAACAAGCTCCTCTGGCACCTCTATGGGAACTTGTAAATAAATATAGTTTTAATATGCTGATACATAAGATGTTTTTTTTTCTTTTTTTTTTTTTTTATTGTTTTTGACAGAGACACGGAGACAGAGAGAGACAGAGAGAAGGGAGGGGGGCAGAGCAGTCTCCATAGTTATATGTCTTCAGTTTTCAGTATGGTTTCATTCCACACAGGTGGGGGAGGGGGGTGCTACGCTAGGCAGGAACTGGGCCAGGGGCCTCCCACATGGGAGGCACTCCCCCTTGAGCCAGGGACTGAACCAGGGGGTGGGAACTGAACTGCGGGTCTCCCACATGGGAAGCGTATCTCAGTTCAGCATATGGTCTGCATGGGCCAGGAGGGGATTTGATCCTCAGTACCAGGGACTTGAAAGTGAGCATTTAACCCACAGAGCCATTCCAGCTTCCCTTTCCTTCTTCTTTAAAGCAATGCATTTAGAAAGGGAAGCTAGATGCATTCCTGTGTGAACTCACACTAAGCATGTGTCTCTTCCCTTGATAGAAGGGTAGATGACCAGAGACCACTTGGAAATGGATTAACTGGGACAGGAAAGGAGAGACATTATTAATATAGGAACACAGTGATTGTTCCCTTGTTCATTTCAGACAGAATTGAAAGCTGATGGTTTAAGTAGAATTTTAGAAGACATGAAGGGTGCACTTAGCTCCAAGGAGAGATATTTTTTTAATGCAGTGTGCTTTCCCTACAATGTGGTGGTGTTCTTCTTAAGGCCTAAAACACTAACTGTACTACAGAGTTTCTTTCTATTTTCTTGAGACCAATTCACCATCATCATTTTTTTACTGTGGGGTGAGGGAAGGGTGCAGGCTATGCTTTTGGTGGGATATTGGCACATCTATTTTATCCCTGGTAACTTTATTTAAAAATGTAAATCCCTTTCCTAAGTTTATTATCATCACAAATTCTTTTTTCCATTTAGCTCCCTTATAGCACAACACTGGTGAAAGTCAGATATTGCTCATCAGTTATATGATCATTTACAGTGGGGATGAGTGTCATCAAAGATTACTCAATTAAAAAAATATATAATTAACATGTATCTGCAGGGTGATTAAGTCTGGAATGGTGTTTCTCCCTCTTGTAAGGGCTGGTTTAAATTAAGCTTCTAGATTTTGATAGGAGACAGACAAATTCTTGGAGATCTAGCATGATTTATATTTCTTTTTGTGAAAAGAAAACCAACTTAAAAAAATAAGTTTTAATGAGAGTCATACTGGTTCAAAGAGGAATAGAATAATTCCATCTGAGTTTGGGTATTCCTAACTATTAAAATGGGATTGTGATGACAAGACACTTCAGTAAAATGTAGTATTTGAACGGCTGCATTCTGCCACAAGGCAGGGAGGTTTTCCAACCAAAGCGCTCAGTGGTGTGCACCGAGGAGAGAGACAGTGACCTATGGGAGAGCACTGTTCAACCCTTGTTGCCTAGACAAGATGAGGTCAGTGTGGTTGAACTGTTCTTAACAGGGAAACCAGTACAAATTAGGATTTTTTGGTGGTATCTATTTAAATAGAAATGATTTGAGGCCACTTTGAAATCCCAGAGACTCAAAATAAACTGCAACTCTCCCAACCTGTGCTTCTTGGAAGTTTTTATGGTGAATGAATTGATGGTACTCATCTGTCTCAATAGTGTAGTAATAGCGGTTAAGGGCATAGGCTTTGGCATCAAACAGACTTTGGTTAAAACCTGGCTTTCCAACTTGTTAGCATAGTAATTCTCATTCTCAATTCTTCATATGTAAAATGAGGATAATTACAATTACTACATTGTTGGTGTAAGGATTAAACTTGTTAATTTTGTATAGCCCATTTTTGTGCTCTATAAGTGATGGTTACCATTAATAATAATTTATTTATTCTAGGGCAAACAGAACTATTAATAATTCTTTATATAACGATAAAGAAATAGGGGATCGGGAACTTCTTCATCACAGGAGTGTGGTATGAATACCATCATGTACTGTCATCTGGGTAGAATTTCTACAAATGCCAAACAACTGCTACTTATTTATTTTATGATAGTATCTCACCCCTTTCAAACTTGAGCTGGCTATATTTTTTTTAACTGCCTACATAAAATCCCTAAACTCTTTCTTGGTTCTTGCTTCTTTTCATCTCTTTTCCACCTGCTTTTTGAGAAAGGAAAACAAGAAAGCCTAGGGTTAAGTCTGAATATCTGGGTGAAGCTTCTATAAAGCAACTAACAGTGGAATTACTGCTACCTAAACATTAGGTGTTCTGAACTATACATGATGATGTAAAAAGCCTAGATAGTAGAAAATGTACAAATATAACCAGGTCCTAGGTAAGAGAGAAAATGATTTGACTAGGATTCTATATCAATCAAGTGGCTATTAAATCCCTGGTTACCAACAGCTAAATCCCATCCCCCAATTAATGATAACATATTCCAGTAATATACTTATTTCTATACATGTGTGTGTACACACACACACACACACACACACACACACACATCTCTTACAGGCTATAAGTCTCTTGACATCAGGCACAATTTCATTTCCCTTAAACCTGGTCTTGTGCCTTACACATAGGTGGACCTCAGTAAATGCTGGGAGCTAAATGGTACTAAGATTAAGAGCTTAGGGTGCAGCTAATCTTCTCAGGCCCTTTTTTTTTTTTTATAATTTGAGTTTTATTTATTTATTTATTTTTAATTGTTTTTGACAGAGAGAGAGAGAGAGAGAGAGAGAGAGAGATACAGAGACAGAGAGAGAACTGAACTGGGGGAGCTCCCAGTTCAGCATATGGTTCCGCACGGGCCGGGGCCGGGATTCGATCCTTGGTTCCCGGCGCTGCAAAGTGAGTGCTTAACCCACTGAGCCATCCCGGCTTCCCTCAGGCTCTTTTAATATCAACTCACCAAATATGTTTTCCACTCTTTTAGATTAGAGCCCATTAAGAAATGGCCTTTTCTAGTACACTGCATGGTATTTTTCTGCTTGCCTGAGGTTAACATACTTATGAAAGTTACTAACTTACTTTTTTCCCCCTCTCTGAACGTTTCTGGCCCATTCATTACAGATTTCTTACATCCTCAATCACTTTCCATCACTTAACAGTCAATGAATTTTAGCTGATTATTACTACTCCATTTATCAGAAAAGGCAGTGGCAACATGCAGGTTTAAAGATTCAGTATGTAGCAGAAGTTTATCAGATTAAATTATGTTTTCAGCTTGACAATTCTTGAAGTGCAATCAACAGCCATAAAATAATTCAACACAAATAGCCTTAGGTTTTACAGTCATAAGAGGAACCAACCAACCTTTGATTTCCGGGACTTCGATGCCAGCCTTTTTAACTGATCGATGTTCCATCTCTGTAACATAGCATAGCAAAGACAGAGAGAATCATAATCTCCAAAAAGAATATTTTAAAACTTAATTTTTATATTAATATAACTCAATAGGAAATACTTCCTTAATTTGTGAAATGCATTATCATATTAGACAGGAGATTAATACAAACTGCTAATTAGGTGCCAGGTCCATGGACTCTGGCTAAAATCTCCCAGATAAAGCTGAAATAATATTTCAAAGGTCTTCATATTTAAAATGAGATCTACCTTTAGAGAGTTCATAATACTGGTTTATTTCTGAAATATCAAGTGATTCTATTTTCACACAGACATCTTAGAGATAACTAGCTCTGCCATATGCAATTATGTCTTCTAGTTCACATAAATGGATTGGACTTGTTAAACACTAGAATGCAAATGCATGAGACACTTATTTAGCCCCTGAGGATAGTCTTAGTGTTCCAAAGGTACAATCACCCCCATTTATTATTTAGTTACATTCTGGACTATGCAGAGGACTTTTCTATTTCAAAGCTAAAAGCTATGTTGCAGTGCTTCTTAGTCATGGGATGTATTTGGGAAGCCTTTCCAAATACACACATTATCCTTCTTCTTTCTATTGATCTTGAGTAGAGTCTGGCCATATGTATTTTGAAAATCCTCTCCAGGTGACTTGGACATGCATCTCTGCTGAGTACCAACCACCAGTGTGGTATAAAGAACCAAAAACTGGAATCTTAATGAGTTTAAGCATCACATTCCTATCTACAAAATTAAGATATTGGCTAGATTTCTGAAGTCTTTTCAATCTTGAAAGGTATTTACTTAATTTTTTTTATACTAAGAAGTCTGGATTTAGTCTTGCCATTGGGCATTATCCATATATCTTTGCTTTCCTGTCTGCTCACACCTTCCGGTTTCTCTCCGAGGAGCTGGCTTGGGAGAGCCACACTTGCAAGGGGCATGTGAAGCTATTGCTGGAGTGGTCCACAGGCACTTCTGTGTACACAACCATAACTGGGTCCTTACTACAAAAACAGCAAAAGTCACTCAAAGGATAATTCTGAAGATAGCACTTAACCAAATTTACTTAGGCTCCAAGACCTTTACAGTATCTGATTCCTTTGTTATACTTTGCATTTTTCCCCTTGTTATATTTTGCATTTTTCCTTGTTATCATTAGTATATCCTATCCTCACTAAGCCCACATGTCCTTTTTATTTCTGTAAAACTGCCTTTTGCAGTTCTTAATACCTCAAATTTATCATTTTTGTTTCTTTTCCTTAACTTCATCTCATCCTAGTGTTTGGACCCTGCTATATTTTAAAGTACCTCTGGGCACGAATTCAGTGCTCTTTAATTTAGAAAACTTTTTTTTTTAGTCTGATATCAGAGGCTAGGTTAGTATATATTTTTAAGAATTAAAAAAATGTACAAATTAGCTTGACCCTGATAGAGAAGCTCTTCTGTCCCTACACATAGTTTTGAGTTACATGAAAATGTAGCAGTTCAGTATTTTGAGTAAGTGGAAGCCTAAAGGAAAAATGCAGACTGCCTCCTGTTTGGGTAAATATGTGTCTGACACAGATGCTGGCATTTCTAGACACACAGCAGCTACTGAGAGCTGAAGAACCACAGGGGAAGTGACGCTGTGTGGAAAGCAGTCAGCCCCTCTGCCTTGTCAAAGCCATCTCCTCCCCCTGGAACTGAAACTGAGTTGGAGTTATGACTGGCTTTCAGTATAACAGACATTACTTCAGGCATCAAGAATTTCCTGCAAAATATCTGTGGAAACAAAGGGATAACTGCCAAAAAAAAAAAAAAAAAAGATAAATAAAGAGGTTTCTTTCTACTTAAAAAAATTAATTTCATTCCTGAAATGAATACCAAAAAATGTCTTTTAACAGCTATTGATTCTACCTTGATTTCCCATTTCTATCAATAAAAAGAGAAGGAAATTCAATTTTTTCACATGCTTTTAAGCAACACGTTCAAGGAAAAATGTGGACCATAATAATGTAAAAATCATACTTTCATTTGAGGTGAACTTCCACACAGTGTTGGTGTGAGCATCTCCAACGTACACGGTCCCATCTTCAGAGGCAGCAATGTCATGAGGCATGTCAAAGTGCTGCCAAAATGAGAATGAATAGGGTGGTCAGCCTATACTTGAATTCTTCACAAAAGGGCAGAAAAACACAGCAAAGCACACCACAAAATCATATGCATTTTACTCAAACCAAAAAAACAATCACACCCATCAAAACAACTCTAGGCCAAAGGGAGTCATTCGTTCACTCATTCTCTGGGTACTGACATGGCCAGGCATAATTCTATGCATTGGGAAATGCAAAGAGACCCTCACCAGTGACTTTCAGTTCTTTTCAAATGTGAATATTCACAAGTAGATTATTTTTTTAATAATGTTGTTCACTTGGTATTGCATTATGCACCTATTTATTTATTTTGACTTCATGTTTCTTCTACCTTTAAATCACTATCAAATTTGCTTGTTTACATCCAGGCATTAATTTGGGTTCTTATTTAGCTATCATGTGCTACCTTAAAAAATATTTATGCATTACTGATAACAGGAGTCATTTCAAAGATTCAGAGCATTGAGATTATTTTTGAAATGCATACTAGGAGACAAGCAACAATATATGACATGTTAGACTGAAGCCCAGTGTTGGCAATATTTTCAGCCAGCAAGGAAAAGTCATTGAGTATTGTCTCCAAGGACTTCCTCATTAGATACTTGGTGTCTTAATGTGTCTTTCTTCATGACATATTTCCATTTCAAATCAAATTCATCTAGTTTGCAAACACAGGAGACAGAGGAACACTTTAGGTAAGTCATAAACTTAGTTCCGGTAAGAGCAACCTTAACAGGTTATATTGCTGCCATTTCCATCTGTCTATAGAAGACTCCACAGGTGCCACCTGCCTGCCAGTTGGCAGGACATGGATGATGTTTCATGGATGAGAGCAGCAGGCCTGCCAGAGTACACCATTCTCCAAAATATGACCAAATGAGTATGCATAGGAGTGTTATCCTGACTATGAGCTTATGAGCCAGCATCTGCCCACTTTAGTTTGCTGAGTATAAAGGGCACTAACAAGGCAATCTGTGGTGCTTAGCTCACTTTAGGAAGGGTGAATGCATGCTTTGGAGATCCTACTGTGCTTTTAAAATCAGCAACAATTTTTCACATGAAAGGAAAAATGAAAGAGCAGTGACAAGGAAGCTCATTCCTTCAGACTACCAAATGAGCTGTGACAAATGTGCATGAGAAGGACAGAGCCAGAAATCAAAATGTTGCCTTGCTGAAATCTTGCAGGCCTGTCATTAAATGTTCACCTTTATTTCAGGTTCAGCTAATGGGGGTGACCAACTTGCATATTATACCCAGTTCCTCATCGATACCAAATTATGTTCTTGAAAACTGCTTTGCAAAACATATGGTTGTAAAGTGCTTCGTATTTTCCAACAGGCAAAAATTTTACAATAGGTGGAGGAATTAAGATGAAGGGGGACTGTGTGAACTGTTCATCCATAAATTGCAATATGCCATCAGTTCAATAACAACAGACTTCTATTTGTGGTTCTCAAACCGATCCAGGAATCCAGTTCTATTGGCAATACTTTGGGACCCTTGGCATGATATAGGAGAGGCTTAGTAGATGGGACTTCGGGTCCTCAAGTTCTGTTGAATGAAAGGCACTCAAATGTAATCTTTTAACAAGCTATTCCATTGTTCTGTGCCATTTGAAAGAGAAAATTTTGTTGAAAACTTTAGGTTTTCAAAGTTGAATGAATTAAAACATCTTCTAATACAGGCTTTGTAAATTCTTCTTTTGAGGTACCCCCTCCCTAGCAAAATAAAATAGAAAAGAGAGAAGAATGATAGCAACCTCCAGGGCTGTCTGGTAATATCCCAGGGCAACCTGCCCTCTAAACCTGATATTGTGTGTTAAAAATTCATAAGGAATTTTTGTTCTACACCATCAGAACTTACTTCCCTTAACAAAAAATAATGTTCAAATTTATTTAATATTAAGTAAAATAGTTCTCTAAGAAGTTTATGTTGTGGCTTAAAATATCCCTTGGCATATCAATGTGTACTTCAGGGGATTAAAAGGTTAAACACATTTTAGAGTAACAGACCTGGGATCTATAACTATAGATCAGTAATTTAATTTATGTGAAATTTTCATCTTAAGTATTGTTAAATATTATAATTTTAATATTTATTATTAGGCTTGGAGACATAACCTGAATCTGGGTTCACTTGGTTTCTTGTTTGTTTTGGTATGGAGGGGTAAATATCATTTATTAATAACTTTTTCTGGGAAGCTGGTATGGCACAGCGGGTTAAGTGCTTGCTTTGCAGCCCTGGAGCCCGAGGATTGAATCCCGGGCCCAGCCCAGGTGAAGCCATATGCTGAACTGGGGTGTGCCCCCAGTTCAGTTCTTGCCAGGGCCTATGTGGAAGGCTCCCAGCCCAGTTCTTGCCCTGCGCAGCCCTGCGCCCACCTGTGGAGTGAAACTATACGGAAAACTAATGCTGCCAACTAATATGGAGACTGCTCTGGGCCCTCCCTCTTCTCTCTGTCTCGCTCTGTCAAAAAACAATAAAATAAATCTTTAAAATAAACATAGTAACTTTATCTTTTCCACACAAGCTGCCTTGCATAAAAGAGAATAAAATGCCAGCCTGAAGTGTGTGTATAAAAGTAGATAAGGACCATAGGTTTTTCCTGTGATTATATGGAGGAAGGGAAGAATTTGGGGAACGACTATGTGCCTTTTGCCCCACTAATCTTTGATACCATTTGATAGAACCAACTTCTTCATTGTCTTACTGTCTCAGCTTCCTTGCATAGATATACAGATGAATACAATACATTGAAGACAAAAACATTTCTAAAGAAGGTAATAAAAGAGAGAGAACTGAAATTATATGAGGAGATAGTGAATAGGCATAGAGGTGCAGACGTATTATGTTAAAACTTTTTTTGACTTGAAAGAATAATCTGTTATATAGGAGTCAATATACCTACCATATTATATCCTTCACTGAAACTTAATCTTTGTGATGATAATCTAATTAAATGAAAATTCTGAGAGATTCATAAACTGATTTCAATTTACTGAGTCAACATAGAACTTAATGTTCTGATGTAATATCACGTGTTGTTTACTGAAAGAAAAAGCAAATTTCACCTTGGAGTTAGACTCTCTTTTCATATACTGTGATTCATTCATTACCGAATGTATGATGAATGCTGATATACAGGAACAATGCTTTCTGAAATTTTAATTCAGGGCTGTTCACATTTTTAGGAGTCTCATTTTAAATCTAACATTTTGCTTAGCATTTAGTTATTATTTCTAGATATGTATTTGAATAAAAAGTTAATATCCTGGTTGACACAGTACATTATAATTAAACAACAACCAAAGCACACACTAAACTAATATAAAGTGAAGAAGTGAAAGTTAAGCATCTTGCTGTCTTGACCAACAGACATGAGGAAATTAGCTTAAACCGGCAAAAACAATGAAGATCGCATAATCAGTAAGAATCTGAAACACCATTGAAGTAAAATGTATATTATCATTGTAATGAATTCCTTTCTGAAGGGCTACTATAACTTGACATTTGATTGCTTATTGCTTTTCAGGTGAAATACTGCTGTGAAAAATTTTATTTCCTATACATGAATAAATACCCCAAAAGGGAACTTGTCCTAGAATCTTTAGTTCAGATTCAGTTTGCTTTAACTTAGATCCTGTAACTTTTGCTTAAACTCCATGAGGGAGAAGATGTCTTTTTTTTTTTTTTCACCACCATATCCTTAGTATCTAGCATAATTCTTGACACAATGTAGGTACTTAAAAAGTATCTCAAAAATAAATTCTGATAACCCCAGACTAGCTGTCAGTATTGTAACAGACAAATTTTTAAAATATTGAGGCATTTTAAAGTTTGTTTTTTTTAAAATATATTTTTATTTATTTATTTATTTTTGACAGGGAGAGAGAGAGAGAGAGAGAGAGAGAGAGAGAGAGAGATACAGAGAGAGAACTAAACTGGGGGAGCTCCCAGTTCAGCACATGGTTCCGCACGGGCCGGGGCTGGGATTCGATCCTCGGTCCCTGGCGCTGCAAAGCGAGCTCTTAACCCACTGAGCCATCCCGGCTTCCCCATTGTTTTTTTTTAATCTAGTATATTTGGTATCTTAAAGAATACTGTGATTTATGAGCATGGATATATAGTTTTTCCAGTGGCTTATGATAGCTGCATTTTGATCCAAATAAAGCCAATAAATCTTTACATATTTTTAAAAATAACTCTTTTTTACAGGATTTTAGCAAGCTGAATTTTCTAAAATTGAGGTACTGCAAGTACATTCAGACAGCGTATGTGAATATTCTGCTTATTTTGGTAATCATCTTGCAGAGAAAATAAATTGAGGAGATAGATGGTGATGGGCCCATGGGATCATAGTCACTGTGTTTGTAAATGGCATTGTTAGAATACAGAGTGGTGAATTATTTTTTAAAACAAAACTAGCCTTTAGTCTCTTAACCTAAAGCAAGTCTTTAGGACTTGAATAAGTTCCAGGAAGTGCTATTTTCAGCCTTGTTACTCAGTGTAGTCATAACATAAAAAAAGCAAATGAGATTTCTGTTGGATCTAAGAGAAATGTAAAATATAGTTTAACATATGGTGGTATGTTCTCTACTTGTACAATGAATTGAAATGTGCCATTGTATGCAAACTCTACTCAGACCCTTAGAACTGCACTCTGTGTTCATTTGCATCTGAAAAAATTGAGTAGAACAGAGGACATTTACTTTAAATAAAACATTGTAATAGAACACTACCATCAACCTAGAAAAGTTATCACATCTCCCTAAAATTTTTAAAAGGTTATTTAAGTACAAACTGAATGCTAAGGTTCATATTTTAGTTTTCTCTTATGAAAATGGATACTAGGCATTGCATGTGAATACCTTGCGCACTGGCTTGAAGATGTCTATAATTTCACCACTGGAAAAGTTCATCACAAATCCTTGTACAGGTTCTTGGTCCCCAAAGTAAGGCTTCCCATTCACAGCATAGAGCAATCCTGGAACAAGATATTCAGTTAACATTTCTTTAAAATATGGATATGACTAGCTTTCAAATACATGCATGTACATTACACAAACCATAAATATAGGGTCAATCTGGGCCTACAATTGGCAACAAAAGTAGAAAATAAAACATTTAGCAAATGTCTCATTCTGAGTAACACAATCAGGGGCAAACAGGTTAGGTTAGTTAACCTCCTTGTAATAGAAAAAACAGAAAATGTTCCATTTAGGGAGTCAAAAGAAATCAGGAATGCATAGACATAAATAAAGACAAATATAAAAGTGAATGATATAGGTATAGGAAGAAGAATAGATATAAATATATGTAGAGAAACATACTCATGTGTATATATATCCCAGGCATTTTAAATAGGTACTTGGTTATTTAAGCAAATTATTTTAGATATCATATCTTTTTGAAAATTATATAAAATCTGCTTTAGTTAAGAGGAGACTTAAAAATATGCTAGAAGATATATCAGTAAAAATATTACTAAGGGTAATGTCTGTGAGTTTACTGCCTGTTTTCTTCTAGTTTTATCTCATCTCTTATTATATTCTGTTTTAAAGTCTATTTTGTCTGATATAAGTATTGCAACCCCAGCTTTTTAAAAATTTCCATTTGTATGAAGTATCTTTTTCCATCCCTTTAATTTCAATCTATGTGTGCTTTTTGATCTGAGGAGGGTTTCTTGTAGACAGTATCTGCATGGGTCTTGTTTTCTTATCCATTAAGCTACCGTATTATGTTGTTTGATTGGAACATTTCATCCATTTACATTTTAAAGTGATTATTGATAGGTACATAGTTATTGTCATTTTATTATTCATATTTTTTGTCCTCTTTGTTTGTTTTCTCTCCTCCTCTTAAAGAATTACCTTTAACATTTCTTGTAACACTGGCATGGTGGTAATAAATTCCTTTAGCTTTTTCTTGTCTGGCAAGCTCTTTATCTCTTTTTCAATTTTAAATGATAGCCATGCAGGGTAGTCTTGGTTGTAGGTCCTTACTTTTTATGACTTTGAGTATTTCCTGCTGCTCCCTTCTGGCCTACAACATTTCTGCTGAGAAATCAGTTGATAATTTTACGGTAGCTCCCTTATTGAAACTATGTTTCTTTCTCTTACTGCTTGTGGGATTCTCTTTGTGTTTAACCTGGGCCATTCTAATTATGATGTGTCTTGGTATAGACCTGTTTGGGTTCATCTTTTTTGGGAATCTCTATGCTTCCTCACTTTGCATGTCTATTTCCTTCATCAGGTTTAGGGAAGTTTTCAGTCATTGTTTCTTCAAATTGGTCCCTTGCTTCCTATCTTCTTCTTCTGGTATCCCTATGACGTAAATGCTATGCTAGATGTTGTCCCAGAGGTCCCTTAAAACTATCTTTGTTTTTGTTTATTTATTTGTTTTTTCAATTATCTTTCCTTTTTGTTTTCCCAATTGTTTTTTTTTTCTGCTACCTTGTATTCTAAATCACTAATTTGATCTTATGCTTCATCTAATCTGCTGTTGATTCTTACTAGTGTATTCTTATTTCAGTCATGTTATTCTTTATTTCTGCCTGGTTCTATTTTATGGTTTCTATGTTTTCTTTATGGTTACTATCTCTTTGTTGAAGTTCTCATTAAGTTCCTTTAGCATTCTTATAAGGAATGTTTTCAACTCTGTTTCTGGTAGGTTGGTCGCCTCCATTTCACTTAGTTCTCTTTGTTTGGCATTTTCTCCTGTTCTTTTATTTGGGACATGCCTATTTCCTCATTTTGGCTGCCTCTCTGTGTTTGCTTATATGTATTAGGCAGATCTCTTATGTCTCTCAGTCTTTGCTGAGTGGCCTCGTAGTAAGTATCCTGTGAGGTCCAGCAGCGCAGTCTCCCTGACCAGCTATGCATGTGTTCCAGGAGAGGACTTTTCATGTGTTGTGTGTATTCTCCTCAGCTTTGATTGCTTTTGGTACATCAGTGTGTGAGATTGGCTCTCAGGCTGATTGGCTGTGAGGATTGCCTTTTCCGTGTCGGGGCTGCCCTCTTAGAGGGGGATTTGCCCTAGCGGGCCCTTGTGCCTATTGAGACCACCCTTTAAGATTGCCACTTCTGGGGCTAATTGGGTACTGATGTGCTGTGCTCTGAGGTTGGCCACTGGGTGTGTTCTCTCTGGTGCTTGTTGGAAGGAGCTCCTATGCCGGCCAATTTCAGCCTTGCCTGTGACCAGCTCAGAGCTACCTAATCAGAGCTAGAAAGCTATAGGCAGTTGGTTGCTGCCTATGTTGGACCTGAAGATGAATGGGGAGGGGTGGGGGAGGGGGGTGGGGGGGGCGGGGCGCTCACTGTGAACTGAGGCTTGCTGCCACCAATGTTGGATCTGGGGCAGCTTAGCAAAAGGCCCAAGGCCTCCCTAGGCCTGTTGACAGCTGCCAGCTGCCTTGGAAGGCCCAGTCATTGAAAGAGCCTCCTTTGGTGCATGAGTAGGGCTGGTATACTTGGGATTGACAGTGCTCTTGTCAGTGCTGCACCAGCTAGGCTGAGAAGGGATCCAGGAATTCACCAAGGTGGTGCACATGTGGAGTTTATCAGAACCATGCTGTCTAAGATTTGGCCCTATGGGAACGAGTTCAACACAGGAAAGATGCTGCCCTCCTGTATGTTACACATGAGGGATAATGGCAGCTGTCCCTCTATCCCTTGCCCTGAAGCCAAACAATTCCAGTTTTTCCCTCTATTTTCTGGCACTCTTGAGTTGCCATCCCTCTGCTGGTATCCGGGTGAGTGCTTTTAAGTGAGTGATTCTATGTACAAGCCCTTCAAGAGAACGTCTGGGTTTCCAGCTGCCTTCTGTGTCACTGGGCAGACATACAAAATCCTTGCTGATTTTAATTGCAAGATGTCGTGAGGAATCTTCTTCCTGACACAGGGCCCCTAGGCTGGTGAGTTCAGCGTGGTGCTGGGACTAGGTTGACCAGATATATCATTTTAAATGGGGCAGAAAACAATTGTACTGTTTTATTTCAAATGGTATGTAGGGTTAGCCTACTTACACCCCAAATTTAACCAAGTGAGACTAAGCTGACCCTATATACCATTTGAAATAGGACAAAACCATTTTTTTCTGTCCCATTTAAAAGGGTGCATCTGCTTAGCCTAGTTGGGACCCCTCATTCTTCAGGGTAAAACTCTGCCACTGAGGTGTCCCTCCCAGTGTTCAACTACTACCTCTGGGTTTGGGGTCAGCCCATCTCATGTGTCGGCCCCTTCTACCAGTCCAGATATAGCTTTTCCTTTATCTTCTTAGTTATAAGGCTTCTGTTCAGATAGTCTGCAGATGACTCTTGATGTTGACTGCTCTATAATTTAGTTGTAATTGTAATATGATCCTAGGATGCAGCAGACATAGTGTTTACCTATTTCTCCTTCTTTGAGAACAATTTTTTAACCCATTACAAATAGTTGTTAAATCTTTGTGAGTTCTTCACTATTTCCATATAAAAATCAGTAACATTTGAGTTGAAACTCATTTACAATGCACTAACAATGTTAAAATTATTTTAAGATCTGATATATAAGGCATCTTTAATCCCTTAATAAGAAAAAAATTATAAAAGCATATTTTTTAAGGATAGAATATTATAAAGCACACAAAAGTAAATTAAGATGAAGTACCTGGTATATATGAAATTGCAAATACATTTCTTCCAAATGATGCATGCTTAATCTCTCGCACAAATTCCTTGGTGTCAGTTTTGAAACACTGGATGCGACCATTTTCCCTGTCTGCCACACATAATTCACCCAAATGAGGCACAAGAGCCAGACTGTGAGGAACACTAAACTGGCCTGGTGTAGGATTCCTCCCTGAAGACTCTACAAAACAAAGAGAAACCTCAAATATATAATTTGTAACATCACCAAAAGTATGACGCTGAAGTTTTCTAATTTTCCAAATCACAATAGTTAAACCATTAAATATCTGGAACTGGGGGAAAATAAGGGAAAGCAATTTA
Organism: Craseonycteris thonglongyai; assembly: GCA_004027555.1. NCBI lineage: Eukaryota > Metazoa > Chordata > Mammalia > Chiroptera > Craseonycteridae > Craseonycteris > Craseonycteris thonglongyai. The sequence goes on along the minus strand of PVKE010007086.1, from coordinate 1,779 downwards.
TACTTATTCCATTAATATCTCTTACCCACAAAAACCCATTACAGATTTTCAGATTTTCTGCCTATTTGGACAAGATTCTGGGATATGCTTTTTCCTTTTGTAAGAGGTTTTTGTGTGTACAGACAACTGGATGAATACAAAGGCCCTGTTTTCCCCAATGCAGGGGACAAGTACATATTAAAGGATGTGAAAGGCAGCCAATCCCTGTTCCTAGTGTAGTGACTAAAAATTATAATTAGAGATCAAAAGTCTCACGAGTACCTTCTCCCCACTGTGTGATGAATTTTCCTCTTGGTGAAAACTGCATAATCCGACTGTTGCAGTAACCATCTGATACAAAGACAGTTCCAGTTTCTGGATCCACAGCCACATCAGTGGGTTGACAGAAGTGATTCTGGTCACTGCCTGGTTGCATGCTCCTTCCCAGGATTAACAGAGGACCTTCTTTACCATTCGGATCCAGTTTGAACACCTTTTTAAAAAAGAGCAAAAGCCTTACCTACTTTGCATGATTACTATTGACACATGCTCACATGACTAAGAGGGTGTAAGCTCCTAGAAACTTATTTAAAAGAAGATACATTTGAAAACTGGTTGGGACTTTAGAAATCATTTGGTCTGATTCCTTTGTTTGATAAATGAGGGCTACAAAAATTCAATGATCTGCTCAAGGCCATCCAGGTAAGTAGTGGTGAATGGAGACAAGTACATGGGTGTCCTGTTCCACCCACACATGCAATTCCTTTTTATCTTTCCTTAGGTAACAGTACACTGATCTCTAGACAATACATGAGCAATAACTGTTTACTGGGATGATGTTTGAAGACCCTTGTAGCTTTCTTCAGTTCTGTTTGTTTTTTTCTCTAGTTTTCCTAGTTCTTTGCCATTTACTCATAAAACAGGTATCAAACATGAGTTTATCTTTCACGGAAAAGACCTTCTGCCTATTTTGTGATTGACATATAACTTCTTCTAAAAAGGACAGAAATTTGATGTTTTATACTTAAACATGTATTATGTGCCAGAGACCTTGCCTCAGTTTATTGAAGATTAAGGTACTTGGGAAAGAGAACATAAAATACAAGTGATAAAACAGAACTAAGACCTGTGGACAGAGGAAAGAAAAGTAAATATGTAAAGCCAAGAAGGAGGTTGGCCCGAGGTACCTGCCAGTTTAACAGAGAAAGGTAAATTTATCATTTACATATTAGCTTTTCCTAACAATGATTTCTAAGATAAAAATTTCCAATGCTGCTATTCCTTTTTCTTGTTATACACTTACTGGGTCATAGAAAAAGACCCAATGTCAGAGCTTTTTGAAAGGATAATTTTATTAACTTCTATTTAAATAGTTGCCAAATGAAAGATTACCTGATGCAGAGCCACGTCTGTGACCCAGTAATTTCCATCTTTGTCTATACTCAAGCCATGTGGCAAGTAAAACCTGCAAAATAAAAATAATTGTCTTAAATATGTTTATTCCTGAAGCATACATGAGAGGAATTTTTTTGCTAATTAATCTTAATGGCAATATAAATTGATAAATGTATACCTGCATTACTACAGAAAAGACCAAAATGAATTGTTAAATAAAAATACCTGTTATAATAGTGACCTCCTTGTGACAAATCTTAATCAGTATTTAATCATTTAAAATCTATAAATAAAGACTACATATAAATTTCAAATATTTATTATAAAGTGTGGTATGCTTAGCACAAACAACATCAATTTAAAAATAAGGTCTAAGCTCATAAATATTAACACCTTAGACATGTA
>PVKE010007085.1:0-51905 GCA_004027555.1 Craseonycteris thonglongyai | reverse complement strand
GGGGGGGGGGGGGGGGGGGGGGAGGGAGGGGAGAGCAAGACTATGTATGTGTACAAGGCTATGTGTGTGTACAAGGCTGTGTGTGTACAAGGCTGTGTGTGTGTACAAGGCTGTGCGTGTACAAGACTGTGTGTGTACAAGGCTGTGTGTGTACAAGGCTGTGTGTGTGTACAAGGCTGTGTACAAGGCTGTGTGTGTGTGAGCACGCTGGTTCTGGGCCACAGACCCAGGCAGGCAGCAGCAGGAGGCCAAGTTCTGTGCGGCCTGGTCTCGGGAGCCGTGGGGGCAGTTGGAGTTGGAGAACACGAGCCCCCAGGGGCCCCACGGCGGCGGGGGGAGCCTGGCTCGGCTGCAGGCTTCCCAAGGCCTCCGCCGCAGCCTGTTCATTGCGGGTCCCTGGCGCTGAGTGGGGGCCTTGTGCTGAGCCCGGTGGCTGGCGGTGGCTGGTGAGGTGGGCATAGTAGTGCCTGAGGGCAGCTTGTCCTGTCGCGTGCACAGGGTGGCCTGGGGAAGGGACTGGAGCCTGTTAGGAGGCTGACGTGGGATTGCATGGGGGTGACAGGGAGACAGAGACAGGGGGACAAAGATAGGGAGACTCCAGACGGTGCTGAGTGGGCAGGAGGCTCCAGAGGGGGGAGGTGGCCTGTCCAGCCCTCTCCTCTGTCCATTTGGAGCCTCTCACCTTGTCATCCTTGAGAAGGACATTCAATGCCCACGGGGGCCTTTCTCAGTCCCAGGCCCAGTGACAGGCAGGAGGGAGGGACAGAGAGAGAGCAGGTGGAAGGAGAGGCAAGGGGGAGACCAGCCTGAGATGTCCCCTCCCCACGTCTCCTGCCACCTGCCAGCTGGGGGCTGAGGAGGGCCGGGCCTGGGGGTAGGAGACCTGTTCCCAGGAAGCGGGGCAGCTACACCTCAGGAGCCGTTGCGTCCGATTGCTGGCCGCCCGCCCTCCCCAGCTGCTTCAGCAGGGCTGGGCCCGGGCACCCGAACATAGGCCTACACAAAGTTCTTTAGAACAGCGTGTTGCTGCCAGGAAGACAGGACACGTTCCAGAGCCAGACCGAAATACACCAAAGGGCTCGGCCACTCAATGGTTTGGCCGACGGCCCCTTCCAGGAATGTGGGTCATTGAAAAGGATGAGATGACAATATCAGGACGGCTCTGGCAGCGTGGATGGACGCAGGGTCTGGGGGTCTTCCCATGCTGGCCACTTCCACGTGGCCCTCTGAGCCAGTTTCTTCAGCTAGAAAATGGGGACAGGCTGCTGGGTGGGGTCCGTGATGGTCCGGCCCATCCTCTCTGGCTCACTTCCTAGGGTCTTCAGCCCCCCTCGCTGATGCTCACCCCTCCCTGCTTGCCCTGGAATCCCCTAGAGCACAGATCCCACAGGAGGGGTCCAGAGGCCGTGCCAGCTCCCAGCTCCTCCCTCTGAGGTCACCCGGGTGCTGCTCTGGGGACTGCTAGAGTGACAAGGACCTACGAGCCCTACCCCTCAAGTTACAGATCAGGAGCTGGGCCCAGGTAGGGAAGGAGAGCCGAGCAAGGCTGAGCCGGGTCCAGTTTCTCGACTCCCAGTCTGGGCAAAGGCTGATGAGCTGTCACTGAGCCGTCTTCCCCTGGTCCTAGGTTCAGAGGTCAATGCAGGCCAGTGAGAGGAAGGGTCCTACCCCCAGGGACAGCCTTGACAGTCCAGCGGACCCTTACGCCTGAGGACGCCCGAGAAAGGTCCAAGTTACTCATTCATAGCTTCACACGGAAGGTGCAACAGGAGGGAGGGGAGGGAGCCAGCCTCCCCCGCCCAACCCCCAGCCTGGCCAGGCTGGGCCGCCGCTGCGACAGGTTCTGTGCTGGTGACCTTTGCTGGCGACCTTGACCATAGCACTGGCCCCGTGAGCCAGGTGCTCTGCCCTACCCAGAGGGCACACGTGATCACCTTGAGGTGGCCTTGCTGTGGGCATCTGTCTGGCCCTCCCAGCTCTGTCCAGCGCTGCTAAGGCCCATCCCCTTGCCACCCCGGACTCCGTGACCTCAGGTTGGAATGAGTGACCGCAGTATGACATTCTCACACTGCTGCCTCAGGGCATCCCCCTCCCCCCCCCCCCCCCCCCCCGTGTACCCTGGATGATCTTCTTGGAAGGACCAGTGGGGAGGGGTGGCATGCAGAAGCAGGAGGAGTCAGGGCACCCCCAAAGGGCCGGCAGCCCCCCAGAAGAGGAGCAGGGGCCTGGGACAAGAGACCAGGCGATGGGAGCCGGGGTAACGGGGAAGGGGCAGTGGAAGCTGAGGAGGGAGCCGGGGGAGAGGAGGACCCCTCTGGCTGGGTCACCCCCACATGGACACCCCAGCTAGCTCGGGGCCGTGTGAAGGCACATGGTCTCTTGCGTCCGGCTTTGTTCAGCAGAATGTGTTCAAGGTTCCCTCACTGTCGCGAGCATCAGGACTTCATTCCTGTCTACGGCTGAATAACGTCTTCCTCAGTTTCACGTTAAGAGTCCACTGTCACCGATGGGCCACATTTTGTTGGCCATTTGGTGTGTCCACCCTTTGGGGTTATTGTGACTAGCGTGTGATGGACGTGCGTGGGCGTGTCTCCATGTGTTTCCAGTTCTCTGGGGCACAGTCCTAGGAGCGGAACTGCTGGGTCACATGGTAACCGCATGCTGAGACGGGTGTTTAAAGCCAGGAGCGTGCCTGGGGCCAGAGCCCCGGAGGCTGCCGGTCCAGGTGAGCTGCAGGCAGAGGTGGACATGCTGCTGGAGGGAAAGACAGGCTTTCTAGATGGGACCCCGACCCAGGGCCCAGCTCAGAGCAGGGGGCACGCTGTGGTGTTGCCTTCCGGGGCCTGCAGGGGCCCGCGTCTTGGGGAGGCAGGTCTGAGAGCCGCCTGGAGAACCTCACACTAAAGACAAGTTCACGCAAGAAGCAGGAGGTGTTGGAACTGGATCGTGGGCAGGGCAGGACTTGCAGGAATTTGAGGGGAAAAAAGAAAGGCAGAGGAGATCGGAACTGGGCAAGAGGGGAAGACTCAACAAGGCTTCTGTTCAGAGGGCGCGTGCAAGGCCAAGGTGAGGCTGGGAAACGCCGACCGCCATTTATCTACCCTGATGCCTTTGAGATAAGGGGTCTCCCACACTGCCCGGGGTGGTTAGACAGGTCCCCCAGAAACCAGGAAAGAAGCCTCACCTTTTGTCTAAATACCCTGTCCTCTTCCGGTCTGCGAGAGCACATACCCACACACCCTGCCAACCAGGTGACACTGTTTGTTGTCTGACCCATTTCCTCCTCTCTGAGGGAGGGTCTCGTCCCGGATCCTGTGGCCCTACTCGCTCCCTTCTGTGCCTTGGCCTGCATGAGGTGATGAGGTGTCTACACTAGCAGCCAGGGGGTGGGGGAGGGAGGGCATGTGAGCGTGTGCAGAGAGCAAGGGCTGGCCTTGCCCCGAGCCAAGGGCTCCTGCCTATCATCCAAGGTTTCCACACCCAGTCCCTCCAAAGCACATCGCCACGGGGGAGGCATGAGACACCCTATTAGGCCAGGGCCCTCAGTCTGGGCCAAGCAGGAGCCAGGAATCCTAGAGGAAGGCGCGTGCTGCCCGGACTCACCCAGACGCCCCTGAAACAGCTGGCAGGCTTGGTTCCCCATCCCCGCAAGCCCCGGAAGCACTTGTAGGGTATTAGCATTTTAACTGGGAGGAGCGGGGGCAAAAATCAAGCTTTAGAGGCTGCTTCCAGGGCTGTTGGAGGTTCGGTGTGTTTGCCGGAGGGGGTCTCATCAGGAGCTGTCCAGCGCTGGCCAGGCGGTGCCTCCCACCTACTCCCAGGCCACCCCTGTGATGCCCTCCATTTCCATGGGTGTCTGCTTTGCCCTTAACCACAGGGAAGGGTTCTTTGTGACCTTTTGTCTTGGGGATGAGAGGACTGAGGTTCAGCATTTAAACCTGAAACACTGGTAAGAACCTACTCCCCCTCACACAAACACCCTACCTCACCCCTCAGTTCCCGGCAGGAAGCCCCCGAGGTCCAGTTTCCTTCCCAGGAGTCTCAGCTCATGGGTGGTCACCTCAGGCCTGTGCCCAGGGAGGAGGACAGGGTTTAACTTGTACCCTGTAGAGTGGAGGTGACCATTCAAGGAGCTAGAGGCATTGCAGAGTATCTGGCTCCAGAGACAAATGCCTGGGTTCAAATCCTGACTCTGCCTTTTCATAGCTGTGTGACTGGGGCAAGTGTCCTAACCCCTCTGTGCCTCAGCTCCATTATGCATCAAATGGACATAACAGCACTACTCTTCAGGCTTGTTGTGGAAATTAAGTGAGTTGATACATGTGAGCACAGTGCCTGGCATTGGGTGAGTGCCCAGTACAGTTAGTTGTGACTGTTACCATCAGCATTTCTCTTTTCTGTGAACTGGCTTCCTGCTGTAAGGCCCCCTGTCCAGAGGTGGTCCAGTTGGATGTGTATCTCTGTGCTTTTTATGAAACCCGGCTCAGCAACCTGCCAGTGAGAATTACCCTCATGCCCCTTTGAACTACAAGTGTTCCTAAAAAGTTCCAGGTAAGGGGGCTTGTGGAAGTCAAAGTACTTCAAAAACAAGAACAAAAACAGAGCAACACCGTCACAGATTTCTAATCATACCTCTGGGCTTACCACCTCATGCCCATCAGTGGTCATCAATAAATCAACAAAGGACAAGTGCCAGCAAGAATGCAGTACTGTGGGTGGGGGCGCAAATCGGTGCAGCCCCCACAGAAACCAGTGTGGAGGTGCCTCAAAAAATAAAAACTTAAAACTACCATAAGACCCAGCAATGCCATCCCAGCGCATTTATCTGAAGAAATCCCAAACGCTGATTCAGAAAGCCATGTGCATCCCTGTGTTCACTGCAGCACTATGTATAGCAACCACGATACGGAAGCAAACTAAGCGCCCATCGGTAGATGCCTGGATAAGGGAGCGGCGTCCAGACATGCAATGGAATATTACTCAGCCATAAACAAGAAGGACGTCTTGCCATTTGCAACAATGTGGATGGACAAGAGGGTATCATGTTATATGAAATAATATTTCTCAGGCAAAGACAAATGCCATATGATGTCACTTCTATGAAATCTTAAACAACAACAAAATAAACCAACAGAACAGAAACAAACTCATAGATACGAGAACAAACTGATGGTTGGGGGATGGGAGGGGGGTTAGGGGTGATGAATAAAAAAGGCGACAGGAATTAAGGAGCACACATTGCCAGCTATAAAAAAAATCATCCCAGGAATATAAAGTAAAGCATAAGGAATACTGTCAATCATACCAAAACAACAATGTATGGTGCCAGATGGGACTGGACCTACTGGGGAGGTCACAAGACGTATAAATGTCTAATCACTACGCTGTGTACCTGAAACTAACAGAACACTGTAGGCCAGCTGTAATTGGAAAAATAATTTTTTAAATATCAGCATGGAGTTTGAGCTTTCCCTGAAGATTTTCGGAAGCTCACCTACATCCAGTCCTGCACAAACCCCACAGAAACCCGCGTGCCCATAAGGAGGCTTGACTTCCTAGGAGTTCTGTTTACAAGAAGACCTGGTCGTGGGTCTCATCGCTCCTGACTTGACAATGTGTTGTCAGTTGGTGGCTTAAGGGGTGGGGGGCCCATTGGTGTGACACCTGGGTCCCTTTGGCATCAGCTCCGGGAGCGAGGTGGACAGGAACACCCACCCTCGTAGCTACGGCAAGGAGTAAGCCAAAGGGTGAGGGCCCACAGCCCAGATCGGCCCCCAGGGGTTTCTCTGGGATGGCCCAGCTGCAAGCCGTTTTGTTCCCGAGCCAGGGGCCGGCTGGAGCCAGTGTAATCCAGGAAACTGCTCAGCCAGGAGCTGGGACCCGGGACATCCCAGCAGCCCGGGGCTCAGCAGACGTGCACCCCCTGCTTTGGGTCTGTTCTCCCCGCTACGCTAGGAGAGGGATCCTGCTACCTTTCCAGTGGGGCTCCCCCTCACACGGAGAAGGAGGCTGAGCCATGGAACCCAGGGGAGAAGCCCCTGGGGGCCCCTGCCAGGCAGTCCAGAGCCTGCCCTGGGCAGAGGCCAAGGCCGAGTGGAGGGGGATCCTGGCACAGGGACAGAGGGTCACCTTACCAGGCTGATACAGCGAGGTACTGAGACACCGTGCTCCCTCCCTGCAGGGCCTGGGCGGGGCACTCCTGCGTGTCTCCTGGGCACAAGGGCTCAGCCTCCAGCGTCCAGTGAAGCCCCCCGGGGTCCCCCAGAAGCAGGACCCCACCAGCCCCCGCAGCCACCTGGGAGAAGGGACGGCCTGGGTCAGCTGATCTGGACCCCATGGTGCCAGCGGAGCCTGCCGGGGGCCATCTGTGCTCCTCATCCTGCTGGGCACCTCCCAGGACACCCAAGTGACACTTTTCCTGTCCTCCCACTGGCTCCCGGTTCTGCTCAGGGCCGCACAGACCTCAGAGGCGCGGGGCAGCTCCGCAAACTCCATCACCACGAGGCAGTGGGGTGTGGGGGGTACGAGGGGGAGGCCTGGGCTCGCCCCGCACATGGGTGAGTGAAGACCACTGAGCAAATCAGAAATGTTTTCCGGGGAGTGCTGGGGTGTGGGAGGGAGGTCGCCTTTTGGCAATGGGGACATAGATGGGGGACTAGGGGGGGTCGTAGCCCTGGCACTGCGGGGGCCAGAGACAGAGACAGGGGAGGCGGGAACGGGTGGGCAGGGGAGGGCAGGGGAGGGCAGGGCAGGGCGAGGGCCAGGCACTCACGTCCGCTTGAAGACGCCCCCGAGGGCGCTGCCCAGCAGGAGGCAAAGCTGCTGGGAGAAGAAGACCCAGGAGATCTGGGACAGCGAACTGTGCGTCTGGCAGCGGAGGTCCAGCAGCGTGGGCCCCAGGAAGGCGATGCACAGGCCGAAGCTGAAGAAGACGCTCCAGTAGGTGAGCGTGGGCTGCAGGTTGCGGCGGAGCAGCCCGGACAAGCGGCCGTCGCAGCCCATGGCCCCGGCTTGGCGGCTGCTGGCCCCGAGGCGCGCCGGTGCCCGAGTGCCGCCTGCCCGCGGGAGGGCCAGCCGGGCCCTGGAGGCCGGCGCCGGGAGGGAGGGGCTGGGAGGGGCCGCCCGGCGAGGGGCCCCGCCCCCCGCGCCAGAGGGTGGAGGGGGCGCCCCTGCGGCCCGCGGGCAGCGCGTCGGGGCGCGCGTCTCCCACCTTCCGCGCGCACACCAGCTCGCCCTGCCTCGGCTGCGGGAGACTCGCCAGGAGCTGCTCCCCACCCCCGCCTTCCTCCCACCCAGCTCCTAGTGCAGCCAGCCTCCTTCCACGGCCTCCCCAGGGTCGGGGGCGGGTGTCCCCGAGCGCCCCTCTTGGAGCTGGGCAGACTGAGAGCGCGGACAGGCTGGAGAGCGGGTCTCCCAGCGCTGCGCCCGGGCTCCCGGGAGCCCCGTGCCCTCCCGGGACACCAGCCGGGCCTGGGCTCTGACTGTGGAGGAGGCCCCCAGCGCCCCCCGTCACTCCTGGGGGCTTCAGAGACGGACTCGGAGGTCTAACAAGGCCCCCATCTCTCCCCGGAATAGCAGACAAGATCTCCTAGATACGCATTTTTTTTTTTTTTTTATTGAGAGAGGTATTCAGGGCTTTCATTAGAACCTCAAAAGGTTCTCATTGGCCTTTAGATGGAAACCCCTAGAAACTATCCATCTTCTTCACTGTAAGCTCTGTGGAAGGGCCTGGTGCTGGCCTTCACCTGCCACGCGTGGTCTTCGCCCTGGACAGGTGAGGGTGAAGAAAGATGGGGGTGCTGGGCCCAGACTCCTTTTTCTCCTCCTTCCTATTTGGGGGAGGGGAGGCTGGTGACCCGGTGGAATCCCAACAGAAACTTGGAAATAATCCTCTAAGAAGACAAAAGAGTTCTGGGGGAGATTCCTATTTTGTGGGGAAAAGCCCCCACAGGGTGGGGTGGGTGTGGGAGGGTATTAGCCTCCAGACTGGGGGTCCTTGGAGGAGCCTGAAGCTGGCACCGGCCGTCTGTCCCCCCTGGTGGTCATGGGCTGGGGGGTCCTGTGTGGTACTGCTCCTGAGGGAGCCGGGGCACCATGCCAGCCTCGATTCCTGGAGGCAGATCCCTGGTCTGGTAGCAGCCGGAGCCACGACTCATGCCCACTTGCCCCCCAGGGGAACTGGGGCTGAAAAGGCGGAGGAGCTAGGTGGTTGGGTGCCCCCCTGACAACTTGGCATGAGATGAGGGCAACCCAATTCCCTCACGGGGGCTGGTCCCGGCTCCCAGTGCCACCCCAGCATCTGCTCTGTCCCCCTAGACTGTGAGCACCAGGGAGGGGAGCCCCAACATCTCTCTGACTCAGTTGGTCTGCCTGTGATGACAGGTCCTGAGTCCGCGGATGGTGGTGCTTTCCTCTAGGAAAACATGCCCATGGTAGCCGCAAGCATTTCATGGAGAACCTCTATGTCCCCGTCCCGGGATTCCAGAAGCGCAGAAGCTGAGGCCCCATTGTTGCTGATAAGTGGTGGTCAGTCCTGCTCTTGACCGAGGGGAACCTTACTGATGTCCCAGGGGCCGGTTGCCAAGGTTGTCAGCTCTGGTCACAGGAAGGGTTTTGTGCTGTGGCCTCAAATTCCCCTCCACATGGCTCCCTGCTGCCACCCACAGGACCTGTCCAACTGCTCTGAGTCCTCACCAGCAATGACCTTGCCCCCAGTACGTGGCTTTTCCAGCCCTAACGCCTGAAATTCGTTGGGCATTTCCTGAGGTTGCGGCTCCCAGGGTCTGGGTGGGGGTTACACGAAGGTAAGCATGGGTCAGTTGTTCCTTAGACTGTATGCGTACGATGTGTGCCTTTTCTTGTAGGTAAGTTCTATTTTACTAAAATAGTAAAAAGAAGTACCGGTAAATGAAAATAAAGTGAGACACCCACTGTGGATGCAGGCAGTGCTCAGCCCAGCTATAGTCTAAGGCTTTCCTCCTCCCTCCCCTACCCTCCCCTCCCCATCCTGCGGGGGTGCCCTTGAGCTGAGACATCAATAAGGAAACAAGCACAGCAATGAGCTACATCCTGTCCTGGGGGAGCTTTGGGAGCGTGGAGGGGAGGAAAGTCGTTTTGCCATGGAGCTTCACGGAACAGGTGGTCTCTGAACTGGCAATGGAAGGATGTGTGTGGGAAGAGGTTTTGCAACTTCTCTTTCCTTCTCTTTCTCTGTTTCCAGCCTCTTCCTTCTCGTCCCCCAGGAACCTTTCCCAGAAAAATTCTGTCCAGCTCCCAGGTTTCAGCACAAGCCCCAGACTCGCCTCCCTGTCTTCACCGTGTCACCGATGGTCTTGCACGGGTCGTTGGCTACCCCTTCCTACCACCCTGCCACCCTGCCTCCCCTGCAGCCAGGTAAACGGTTGTGTTAAGGACTGGACTATGTTTCCCTGCATTTCTAATTCTCCCCACCCCTACCAGGCGTCTCATAAAAGGCCTTGCAGATAGAGTCCTGGAGAAAGAGCTGGGGAGCTAATTAGATGTGTACAAAGCCTTTACAATTCCTTTTGTGTGTGTCTTATTTACATATCTTATCTCCCTGATAGGGAGTTCCCCAGGGCAGAGGCTGCCTGTAGTTTCTCTGTGCTTTGTATTCTAATCTCCTGCCCTGGGGTTTCTCTTAAATCTCAAAGACAAAATCTTGGATGGTCCCTTTAGCCCTTCTTTGATTTCCTTCCTTAAAAAGTGGAAGGAAGCAATCCCTATCACTGAAGCTCTGGAAAGCCAATCCAGACCCCCACGGATGGAAAGACAGGGAGGTCTATAGGGGGCAGGCTTCTCTGGCTCTTGGAGACTGAAATCTCTTCCTTTTCCTCGCAGGTCACCACCTCAGGCAGGGTCCTTGGACCTTCCTCAAGGGTCCCTCCGTGGGGCTGCCCCTCTAAACCACCACTAATGATCAGTTTATTGCTGCTCTTCCAAGGTCAGGGCCATGGACTCTGGTCTTCACTGGGTGCTGGAGCTGAGTCCTTGGTGAGGGACGTTTGCACTACACTAACTCCCGTTCACACCTGGAAGTTCATAAGCAATACATCAATGCCACTCGCACGCTCCACAGGTGAGCGATATCCTGGAACTAGTCAAGGGAAAGCAAACAAGATAAGGTAACCCAGAGTGACCCTCACCTAGGTCCTCTCACAGGTGCCCCCGCTGCCTAGATTCCTTCAGGTTCCAGGGCCGCCTGGAAGCTCTCCAGCCGCAGAACCCTGCTCTCCTTATATTGACAATGGCTGGATCTGTCTCCGGACAACCTCGGGTGTGTTTTATTTTTCTTTGCTGTTTCTGCTAGACCTGAACACGTTAAATATGAAAAGGCATGCACAAAGAGGAAGGGTCTGATGATCACAGTCCAGAGGGGCGTCATGGGGCCTGGGGCTGATGTCAGGCTTGGTGGGATTCTCTCTGTGACCAGGGTCCTGCCCCGGGTCCCCCAGGGCCCTCTAGTCTCTGCTTCTCAGACTCTTGTGGGAGCAGGAGTGTGAAGTCTCCAGTTCAAGGTCATTGGGCACATTCTGTGGTTCCTCTGGCTGATCTGGGGCATGCGGCCACCCCTCCCCCACTCCTCGACTTTGCCTTCCCAGCCCCCATACCACCGCCTCGCTGGCCCACGGTGGAGAATGTGGATTGGTGGCAGCATGCTCTCTGGGATTGGCATAAGGCGGGTGGCAGACAGTGTGGTGCCAAAGACTCCACCCAGAGGAAATAGCCACCCTACCCCACGTGACCAGACAGCAGAGACAGGTGTGTGAACAGGGACCTTCCTTTCTGAGTGATCCGAGTTTTCAGCCTGTCTGGGGAGTGATGGGGGTGGTTCCTGCAGGTACCAAGAGGGGCAGGATGGGCAGGGGCACGTGAGGTGGCCCAGAGGCATCTGTAGAGTTGGACTGGTGCCCCCCCCCCACACACACACAAACACACACATATGCAGGCATGCCCTGGATATTGCATAATTAACCTGGCATTTAGTTGGTGCTGAATCTGTGTTAGTGCTTAGGCATGCTAGTTGCAGTCAGTCTACATTTTTCTTTTCTACAATTGCATTACTTTTTTTTTTATTATTATTATTAGTTTCAGGTGCACAAAAGAAAAGGAGTAGAAATTTACACACCTCACAAAGTGATCGTCTACTACCCATCTGATGCCTTACACAGCTATTCCAACACCATGTTCCCTATGCTGTATTCTACATCTTGTGACTATATATATATATATATATATATATATATATATATATATATATATTTATTTATTTATTTATTTAAATTTTTCATTGACATCCAATATAATTTTATACTACTTTCAGGTGTATAGTGCAGTAGGTAGGCATTTATATAATTTATGACATGTTCTCCCTCCCATAAGTCTAGTACCCATCTGACACCCCATATAGCTTTTATAAGATTATTGAGGAAGCTGGGATGGCCCAGCGGGTTAAGCACTCACTTTACAGCCCTGGGGACCAAGAATCGAATCCTGGCCCTAACCCGTGTGGACCCATATGCTGAACTGGGGTGTGCTTCCCATGCAATAGGCCCTCTGTTCAGTTCTCGCCCCCCCAGTTCGGCCCCTGGCTCAAGGAGGCATGCATCCCATGTAGGAGGCCCCTGGCCCAGCTCCCGCCCACCTGGAACAAAACCGTGTTGAGAACTGATGATGTTCAACTATGGAGACTGCTCTGGGCCCTCCCCCTTCTCTCTCTCTCTCTCTCTCTCTGTCTCTGTCAAAAGCAATAAAATCTTAAAATATATATATATTTAAAGATTATTGACTATACAAGGACTGTCCAGAAAAAATCCAGCCATAAATGCCTCTATTTTTCATATTACATGGCCGGATGCTTTCCGACAGCCCTCATATTCCCCATACTGTATTTCACAAATACATGACTATTTTGTGACTAATCTGTACTTCCTAATCCTGTCACCGTTTTTACCCCCACTCCACCCCCTCCCACCTAATAACCGTCCGTTTGTTCTCTGTGTCTATGAGCCTGTTTCTGGTTTGCCTGTTCGTTGATTCTGCTCTTTAGATTCCACACATGGTATACATGAGAGCATATGCTATTTGTTTCTCTCAGGCTGACTCACTTCGCTTAGCATGGTAACCTCTAGGTCCATCCACACTGTCGCAAGTGGTAAGATTTCTTTCTTCTTTTTTTTTTAATTTTTTATGGCTGAGTGATATTCAGCTGTATATATGTACCGCCTCTTCTTATCCAGTCATCTATAGATGGAAACATTTTGTTTATCTCCTCATCAGCTGATGGACAGGGGCTTCCACTTTCTGGCTGTCACACGTGATACTGCTGTGAGCACTCACATACGAGTCTTCATGTGAACATGTCTCTTGGGGATTGTACCTCACGCACGGATTGGCTGGGTCATAGAGGAACGCTGTGTAGCCTCTTGAGAATCTTTCCTCATTACAAAATATTTTCAATCTGAACGTGTTGCATGTATCTCTGGAAGCCACGGTGAAGCCTTCTTTTTTTGGAATGAGGTGGAGTACAAAATAAATAAATAAATTGGGAAGCACTCTCCAGCCATCTGTTTAATAATCTGCACTAGACTTTTGCCAGGATTCTATATTGAGCCACTTGGTCTCTAGTTTCCAGAAATACTCTCTTTGCACGAATCAGAACATTTTCTCGTCTCCAATGTCCTCATCATTTTGCCAGATGGTTTTTTAGTCCTACCTTCCAGGTAGTTCATGACTTCTGGTGTCTAATTTATCTGAATCGGACCCCCAGGACTCATTGGCAGTCACACAAACTCCCACCGCCTCCATTGGGCCACGTACCTAAATTTTTATGTCCAAGTAATTCGTGCACGTGGTTAAAAATAAAATGGAACAGAAGTGTTTGCAGCGCTGAGCCCAGCCTCGTCCCTTTCCTCTCTAATCCTGACCCTGGGGGCAACCTCCTCTTATTGCCTCCATCCTCATTCTAGGAGGGACTTCTGCTTCCCTAAATAATGCACTTACGCTGCTGTTTCTGGATTTCTCCATTTTAAACGTCCTCCGTGGATTTATAGCGATGAAGGACGAGAATCTGATTCTCATGTATCGTGCAAACAACCCTCCACTGCCAATGTGGTTATGTAGCTATTTCCATTCCGGTTCCTCTCAGTGAAATGAATCTGTTGACTACCTCTGTTGTTTTAAGTAACGTATAGGTATCTGTATGTCTCATGCCACCAGTTATGGAGCATAGCTTGACTCCTGATTTTGTAGGATAAACATGACATAGGATATGGTGACAGGAGAACTGACTTTGGGTTGCGAACACACAATGCAACATACAGATGATGTATTGTATAAATGTACACGTGAAACCTATATCATTCTATTAAGCAATGTCACCCCAGTAGATTTAATTAAAAAATAAATTGTATGTATATAAATAAAATTTAAAACTCTTCCTTTGTCTCATCTCAACTTAGATTTTTAAAAAGGCGCTCACCTTATACTAAATTTATTGTAAAATAACTTGTATGTTAATCTATAATATATAATACAGTAGAACATGTTCTAATACAATCTTTTCACATGAGAGATGCATTTTGCTGTATGAATATACCTATATATTACATATTGTAGTTATCACACATGGAGTCTATGAAAAAGAATCTGAAAGGAAAAACATCAAAATGTGAACAGTGGTTATTTCTGAGTAGTTGGCTTCAGAGTGATTTTTTTTTTTTTTTTTTTGACAGACAGAGACAGAGAGAAGGGGGAGGGCCCAGAGCAGTCTCCATAGTTGACAACATTAGTTTTCCATATAGTTTCACTCCACAGGTGGGTGTGGGGCTGCGCAGGGTGGGAACTGGGCCGGAAGTCTCCCCCATAGGCGCTGGCAAGAACAGAACTGGGGGCACACCCAGCTCAGCACATGGGTCCACATGGGCCGGGGTCTCCGGGGCTGCAAAGCGAGAGCTTAACTCGCTGAGCTATCCCAGCTTCCTCAATGTCAGAGTGATTTGAATTCTTTTCTTACCCTTCTTCCATCTCTGCCCCATTTTTTTAATGGAAACGATGTATTCTTCTAATAATCATGACAGGGGCACGTATGCTGCACCCTCCCCACCGTCCTCAGGGTCAAGGCCCCTGCCTGCATTTCCACCTGCTCCCCACGGGAGGATCTGAGGCCCCCGCACCAGGCCGCTGAGCGCGTCTCTGTCCTGCCGAGATGGAACGCAGCCTTAACTGTCCGGCTCAGATGTCCCCTCCCCAATCGGATCAGTGGCTCCTCCCCGGCCTGCACTCAGGTAACCGATGCTCACTCTGGACTGGACTCCGCGTGTGTCCAACCCAGAGCCGGTCCTGGACCAGCCTCAGTGGCCCCTGGGGAGCGGCTGCTGGCCCCGCCTCAGAGCGGAGGAAGCTCCTCCCACCACACACCTGGCGCTCAGCTTTCGGCACCTGCGGTGTGCTCGCCGGGTCTGCGTGGTCCACCACCGGGGCTGGGAGGAACGGAGCTCGGGGGGGCCTGGTGCTGCCCAGGAGCAGAGAGGCCGGGCCTGGGTTCAGACCCGGAGCTCCACGCGCAAGTGTAGCGCTGCCTTCCACGCGCCCGCCGGCGCTGCAGCTTCCTTTCGGTCACTCCTCCCCAACCTCTGAACTGCCTGGGCAGCGTGCTTGAAATGCAGATCCCCAGCCTCCACCCCTGGAGTCCGCCTGTGGGGCCCAGGGCTCTGCATTCTTAGCAAACCCCAGAGAATCCCAGAGCAGGCCGCTCCTGCTGCACCCAGCTCTGCTCAGTGTCTCAAGGTCTCAGAGGTAAGTGTCTGTCCCAAGCCCTTGCCGATGGCGGGGCCCCCCAAACATCTGCTTTTGCCCCCCCTCCTGTGAGTGTAACAGGGTGACAGGAGACTTCTATAGGTTCTTTGCTTTCGGGGGCTCCAGGCCGCTTCTGCTGAGGTCCACTCCACAGACATGGGACGAACAAGGGGGTAGGGCGGTCTCCTGAGTCTTGGCAGGGGCCTGGCGCTGTGCCTGTGTTTTCAGACCAGGATGCTGTTCTCTTGGGTGAAGTCGCAGAACGAAGCCTGGCCCCCAAGGCATGTTTTTCAACCTGTCCCCCCCTCCCCCATACCCCTACACCCACCGCGCTTCAGAATCGCCCGGGTTACTTGGTGAGCATGCAGAACCCTGGTTTATTGAATTAGAAGGGGGGTAAGGAGGCAGGCCCCAGAAACCGTCATTCTTAGCCGATTCTGGTGCACGTGGAGGTTTGGGACATCTTGCCGCACAACGTGGGCTTTGGAGGAGTGGGGCTTGGGGTTCGAATCCCAGCTCTGTCATGAAGTAGCTCTGAAGCGCATTCCTCTGTGAGACAGTCTCCTCATCGATCCGAAGTGGGGCGCCGGCCAGGCCTGAGGGTCTTTTGGTCCAACCTTGCCTTTCCTCTCGACGCTTTTCAAAATGACAAGGTCCCTTTGCACCCTCAGGTGTGAGCTGTCAAGTCAGGGCCAGATGCTGTCCACAAAATACCACTGGATTTTGGCTCGATGCCCCCTAGCCAAGCCCTCCAACCACCAGCCCCTTCCCACCCCCACCCCCCATGTCCCCTCCACCTAAAGGTCCCAGACCCCTTGCACATCAGCTGCCAAGGTCCCTGGGACCCTTAGCCTCCTTCCTCCCCTGGGCTCCCCCCAGTCTGGCCCATCCAAGGAAACGCCAAAGCTTTCGAAAAGCTCCAGCCATTCACAACGGGCCAGTCCCCTCCGGAAACGGGCCCCGGCTGGGTTGAAAGCCTGCCAGGCAAGGTGGTGGAGTCCGGCTCCCACCACACAATAATGCGCAAGGCAGAACAATGCTGGGGAGGAAAAACATCCCGCCGGGCCAGAGGCTCACATCCTCCGGGGACCCCCCACCCCGAGGCTCCCAGAGCGGGAGGCCGCGGATGAGGAGAGGGGGACGCATTTCCCCAGCTTGGCTGCTTTCTGAACCGGCTGGGAGCGTCCGATTAGGCGTCTGACCTGCTTATTCTGGCTCCTCTGCCAGCCCAGCCCCGGGACCACCGCTGAGCAGCCCGGATGACACGGAGCCCATTACAGCCTCAGCTGACCTGCAAGGTGGGTGTGGGCGGCTCTGTGCGGGGCCTGGCTTGGTCCCTTAAGCCACCCAGGGGCCAAGGTGGTTGGCCCCCAGGGCCTCAGTGTTCCTCTCTGCAGACAGTGCCATTGTACCTGCCCTGTCTGTCTCACAGGACGCCTTCAGAGCAAAATGGGCCATTGTGTGACCTAGCTTCGATAATCAGAGGGAATCCTGGGTCCCCAGCAGGTGCCATGATCCTAGCAAAGCCTTTGGGGGCGGGGAGGGGCCTACCTGAGGGAGCTTGGCGCTTTTCAGCCCAGGCAGTCCAGCCTGGACCCCAGGAGGAGACCCCACAGACCTCGTGAAACCTGAGTGTAGACTCCAGGCTACTGGAATTTCTAGATTGTCACGCGTGGGGTAAGGGCTGGGCGGTGGTGTGGGAGATCTTCCCTAGATGCTTCCATACTGACCCTGTTTTTACTTAGGGTGTGTGGTTTTTTTGGGGGGATGGACTTTTGGGCACTGGAGGTTGAGGGGCGAAGGTGCCATGAGCCCCTTGTGTGAGCATTGGTGTGGGCTTGTTTGGTGCAACAGTACTCAGCTCACAGAGCAAGCTTGTCTAACCTGCGGCCCAACAGAAGTTGGTAACCATTCTTAAAACAGGATGAGTCTTTTTGCGACTTTTTCTTTTTTAAGCTCATCGGCTATTGTTAGTGTGGCCCAAGACAATTCTTCCAGCATGGCCCAGGGAAGCCACAAGATTGGACACCCCTGCCCTAGAGCGTTCATACGATTGAGAGGGAAATGGCTCATAGCAAACGCTCACATGGGGACAGGCTGGCATAATGCCGGGGCAGGAGGGACGCTCTGGGCATCTGGGGACCCCGTCACTATAGAGACCAGAGCTCTGAACCTCAGCCAGGGGAAGGCACCTGCCCAGGGCCCAGTGAGTGTGGCAGAACTAGCACTGGAGGGGACAGGACAGATTGAGGTGCAAAGGCTTGAGGGAGGAGGGCTTTGGGCGAAAGGGGGGTCCTTGGTCTAGTGGAAGAGAGCAGGGGGTGCAGCAGGTGGTCAGACACTGGGCTGGAGAGAGAGGGGGCCAGGGCTGGACATGAAGGTCCCGGGCACAGCCCCTTAGAGGTGACAGTGGGACAGTCACTCCTTGAAGCCCTTTGCAGCCTGGGGCCACATCCTTTTGAGCATCCCGGGGTGGAGGTGGGAATGGTTTGGAAACACCTAGAACTAAGACCATATGTGTGTAAATGGGCACACCCCCCACACACCCCTAAAGAAGTCTGAGCAGAGGGAAGGGTGGATTCCAGCAGGTTCCTAAGGGATCAGGTGTTTCATTTTGATGTGAATTCATCTCCTTCACATTAAGAACTGAGCCTCCAGGGTGGGGTCCGGCTCACTTTCTGAGGCTTTTAAGACGGAGGGTCCTGAGGGAGCTGAGGAAGCGGGGAGAGGCAGGTACAAAGAGCCGCCCTTGGGCCAGCTGCTCACGCCTCGGGGATTATCCGGGGCATCTGTGAAAAGCAGATAATGGAGCCCACGCGGAAGCCATTATTATTTCTGCAATCGGCTTATCACCCCCCTGACCGGAGTTCTTGAGAGAGCACTGCTTGCGTACTTCTCCATCTGCAACGTTTCACAGAGTGGTAAGATATTTAATAAGTGTCTGTTAAATTAAAAAAAAATTTTAATTTAGATAATGCTTAAGTTCATAGTACTTTGCCTAACACATATGTTAGGATAAGGGACATCAGAATTCTGAACTTGGGTGGCAGTTTAGGAGGGTGGGTGGCTCCCCACAGTTTTATTCGCTCTGGTGACCCCACACAACCCTCTCCCCCTACCCCAACCATCGAGGCCGGCTTCCACTCCAGACAGATGACACAGCCACTGCTCAGGTGGTGGGTGGTTTCAGTGTGGCCAATAAACTCTGCGAACTTTCCACGTGTCATCTCCACACATCCTCTGAGCGCCTCTTTTCACAGAAGGGGAAACTGAGGCACAGAGAAGCCACGTTCTGTAGTCCCACATCTAGGAAGCGGTGGCGTCAGGATTCTAGACGTACCAGAGCTTTGTGCTGGACCCGGTATCCCTCCTCCTCTGGTTGCGGGAAGCCGGGCAACCAACCGCACTGCCAACTGCAGCGCACGGCTGGAGGCAGAGCTTGGGAGTCCCAGGTCTCCACCCCTGACGGCCCTCCCCCGCCCCCCCGGAGTTGACTTCCTGCCCTAAATGCAGCAGCATCCAGAACACCCCCCGCGGGGAGGGTGCAGGGCACCCCTCCCACAGCCCTGGTGGGTTCAGACACGCATAGACCCAATGGTCTCTCCACTTCGCGCGTGCGCGCGCGCACACACATGCAACCTCACTCCCAGGGCCGGGAAGCCTCGTCTTTGGCATCAATCTGCACGAGATGCCAGCTTGTTTCTGTACAACAGGAATTCCTTACGTCACCAGCCTCTGTGCCCATTCACAGCACAGGGAGGCGGGGTGGGTGGGGGGCTGGAGTGCCAAGCCCGGGCCTGGGCTCCCCTTGGCCTTGCCATTCAAGGTTCAGCCCGTATTGGGGAGCCCTGAGGATTACAACAGGCGTCATCAGCAGGGGCGCCTTCTTCGAGGGGCGGCCGCTGCCCCTCATCTACCCAGCCCCCTAGGGCGGGGGTCCCCAGTACAGAGCCTGTCCTGTGCTTTCACTCTCCCTCATGTGACCACCCTTCGGGCAGGTTGGGCAGGAGGGGCTGGGGGAGGCCTGGCAGCAGGCTCAGGGTGACCCTGCATTTCTGGGTGCCGCCCTCCGGCCTGGCTAATCAGCTCTCGAGATAAGCAGGGGTCTCTGGGAAAAGGGCGGACAGGTAGGGGCCTTGACTGCCCCGCCCCCTAGCAGCCTAAGGCAGTCCCTTCAGACCCGGGCTGCAGCCGGGGGTACCAGGCCTCCTCCAAGCGGGGCTAGGCATCCCGCTGCACGTGGGGCCTCCGGGAGGAGTGGGGAATGAGAAGAGGGGATGGGGCTACTGCACCCCGTGTTGCTCCAGGGACACCCACCCGTCAGGTGGGGGCTGGGCTTTGGCACACATGTTGGCACCCCGGACTCCAAGGTCTGCGAGGAGGGGCCTTCCTGCTGAAAGGTGGGCCGGTGCGGGGGCCGGTGCGGGGGCGCTAGCAAACCAGGGAGGCAGGCAGGCCCCCCGGGGAGGCGTGATGTGCGCATGTGCAGGGCACAGCAAGCTGGGTTCTGCAGTCCCTTTTGGTCCCACGCTAGTGCCCCAGGAGGACTTTACGGTGGCAAAGGGTCCCTAGTCCCTACCGGGCCCCTCACGTCCTTCCAAGGAAGCAGCTCCTGCCCAACCCAGAGCGGGTGATGGAGGGGGCGGTGTCCGATCCCCATCCACCTGGGAGGCAGGGCGTGGGAAGCAGGGCTGCACGGGGTCTCCTGGTCCTCAGTCGTCCAGGGCCGCAGGGCCCCTCCCTGCCCGCGGTTGCGCTCAGGGTGACCTCTGTTCCCTCGGGTGGGGCCGCCCCAGCGTGGGCATGGCTCAGAAGACGCTCTGTCGCCGGCTCTTCCCCCGTCCTGGAGCAGAGAGGGGAACAGGACTGCAGGGAGGAGGCTGGGCCGGAGGGTGCCCAAGGTCACGAGAAAAGAGCCGGCAGAGCGAGCCCGTGCATGCGCTCAGGAGCCCGCCAGCCCTGGGTTCTGATCCCGTCTCTACCATGTAAGAAGCTCCACGAGGTTGTGACTTAACCTCCCAGAGCCTCAGTTTCACTAACTGTGAAATGGGGAGCATGAACCCTACCAACTTCAGGGGGTGTTCTAAGGCTGAAATGAGGTAAGGCGCGGAAAGTTCCGTTACTTCCAAAGCCATCAGCTGTTCTCCGAGGCGGAGGCTAGTTAAGCAGAGAGCGCACCCCTTCCGGGCTACGTGGCTGCTGCCCGTTCAGCTGGGGTGGGGGCTGCGGAGGGAGGCAGGGGGCAGCCTGCTCCCTGAGGGCCCCCAGGAGGAAGCCATGCCGATTTCCCACTGCAGGACGGCCTGCTGGGCCCCATCTCTGCCCCTGGACACGGAGGAGCAGCTGGCCCAGGTCCCCTCCCCTAAGTGGAGGGAGGGGAGCCCCTACCTGGCTGGTGAAAAGCCAGGCCCCGGTAGCCAGGGTCCTTCTGCAGCTGGATCTCCTTCAGGGAGAAGATGGAGGCAGCTGCGATGAGACGGGGGAGGCAGGGAGAGAGCTGGATGGAGCTGGCCCTGCTCCTGAGCCCGCGGCCCCCAGCCCCACTGTGTGCATGGTGGGGAGCCCCCATACCAGGGGCAGCCCTGGGGGTAGGGCCGGCCCAGGAGCCTGTCTCAGGTCCCTTAGTCACACATGAGAACCCAAGGAGGGGAAGCCATGTGCCCAAGGCTGCCCGAGGGCCTCCAGCCTCTTTTTCTAAGCTTGTCAACCCATACCTGCCAGCCCCTTTCCTGGTTCTGGTGTGGCCCAGGCCCCTCCCAGGACGCCCCCACATACTCCCTGTTCTGGGGTGGTCCAGGCCCCTCCTGGGACCCCCCCACACACACTCCCTGGTTCTAGGGTGCCCCCCAAGGGACCGACCCCCTCCCTGGTTCTGAAGTACCCCCCGGGGACTGCCCCCACACTCCCTGGTTCTGGGGTGTCCCCCAGGGACCACCTCCCACACTCCCTGGTTCTGGGGTGCCCCCGGGGACCACCCCCACACTCCCTGGTTGTAGGGTGCCCCCCCGGGGGACCACCCCCCACACTCACTGTCTTCGAGCTGGTGTACATGTTCTCCCAGAGACCGGAAGTATGGGTGATTCAGGGCTGCCTCTGCCGATATGCGCCTCTTGGATTCGTACTGAAAGGCACAGTGGGGCCGCTGGGCCCTGGCTGGGGGGCTGCAGAAAGCCCTGGGGGCAGGTGCCTGCTCCCACCTCTGACCCACCCTCAGTCAGGCTCCGGAGTCCTCCCGCCAGGAGGAAACCAGAACTGGGACTTGGGGAGCATGACCGCCTCCAGGGGTAGAAATGCAAAGGCGAGAGCAACAGGGACCCTAACCCTAACAGCAGTGACGGCCACACGGGACACCAGCAAGCACCCTGGCGCGCGTGCATCCTGATCTGTTTACCCTCATGGCTGTTTCATAAGATACACTCATGTTGAGGGAACTGAGGCACAGAGAGGTTCTGTATGTTCCCCAAAGACACACAGCAAATCAGTGCGTTTGAACGGCGGTCACGTTCAGAGTGCCCCCATTGGGTAGAAATAGCTGTGTTCCCCTTAGGATGGGAGGGGGGGAAGGAGGAGAAACATGACAGGTCAGACGTGTGAGCACGTGACACAGAGGTGGGCGGAGGGCTCTGGTGGGGCCCTGAGGCCTCAGCGGCCTTGGGCTGCCTGTCCCTGGGCCCAGCGGGGACACACTCACCAGGAGGAGGCTGGTCAGCAGGTGGATGCCATCCGTATCGAGCCTGCAAGAGGAAGGTTTTGGCAGGGGCCTGGCCCAGGTGGTGGATGGGCACGTGGCCGCAGAGGTGCGGGCGGGCTACCTGGGGGCGTGGCTGAGGAGCGGCTGGGGGAGGTACCACGGGAAGCCATAGGCGCGGAACTCGGGTAGGGCCGTGACTCCGGGCCATGTCTCTTCTGTAGGAGTCCCTGGGGAGGCCAGAGGGGTTGGGAGGGTAGAGTGAGGCAGTGAGGCCAAGGGCGACTTGGAGGGGTGCAGGGTAGGGGTGGAGGCGTGTGCCCGGGCTGGACGGAGCGCTGGCGCTCTCTGGTGGCAGGGTTCGGGGGGCGCAGGAGACTGACCGAGGAGGCGGAAGATGAGGTGCAGCTCCTCCTTGACCGTGGAGCCGGGGAAGAGGGGTCTCCCTGTGGCCATCTCGTAGTGGATGCAGCCCACGCCCCTGCGGGGAGCAACGGGCAGGGGTCCGTCAGGCTGGACCTCCCGGCAACGTTGTCCTGCCCGCCCAGCGCGGCCCCCACGACAGCCTTGCCCTGGAGGCTTATCTGGGCTCTAGGACACTCAGTCCTCTCCCCTTTCTTCTGGAAGGGTCCCGGTCTGCAGAGCCAGCACCCGAGTGACAGGTCCTTAAGCATGCGCGTTGCATGCCCCCCTGGGAGAGGGAAGTCAGAATCCGCAGTCCTAAAGGCCCCGGGGCTCCGGCCACAGGGGCCCTTCACTGTGCACCTGTGTTTCAGCTTTAAAATCATGCTGAGTTTTTCACTCTACAGCACGTTCATGTGAACCTTAATACCGTATTTTGCCGTGTATACTGCTCACTATTGGGCCCGAATCCGTGAGGGAAAAATAAGGACATGCATGATACATGGGCAGTACTAACTCTGGATCTATAGAAATATTTTTAATTCTTTTATTTGGGCTCATGAGTTAAAAGTGTAACTCGAGCAATCAATAACGGCGATACCCGTCTGCAGAAACCATACCCTGGAACACGAGAATTTTTTTCATTCCTAAAAAAAAACATTTATACATTAAAATTTCTTGTATCTGCTCTTGTGTTTTGTAATTAGTAGTTGGACAAAATGTCTTGTACCGTAATATGTTTTTTAAAATGCTAAGTTTCCTTCATAACACACAAAACAAGTACCTAAATATAAACAAGTAAACATCTGAATTAAAAAACTAAACTGAAAGATTTTTTTCCCCTCAAAAGTTTGGGCCAAGCACGTGGGTGTGCACGATGCAAGGCAAAACACAGTATTTCCCTTCTGAAACTCTCAGCAGGACCGATGCTTGGAAAAGAGTCATCGTGTTTACTGTGAGGGCCCTTCCGTACCCCCCTGGGGGGTACTTCACGCTTGGGGGTGTCTGTAGAGCCAGGGAAACCCCAAGGTGGCTCAGACTTCGCCCTTTACCGTCCGGTTTGACGGGGATGCCCGAGAACTCCAGTCAAAGGATGCTGTGCAATTCTACATGGAGGGCTGAGGACGTCTGCAGGGAGGAGGGCCACCCCTCACACCCACAGCGGCCACTCACCACATGTCGATGGGGGTGGAGTACTCTGTGGACCCCAGCAGCACGTCGG
The DNA here is from genome assembly GCA_004027555.1 of Craseonycteris thonglongyai. Classification (NCBI taxonomy): domain Eukaryota; kingdom Metazoa; phylum Chordata; class Mammalia; order Chiroptera; family Craseonycteridae; genus Craseonycteris; species Craseonycteris thonglongyai. The sequence continues at coordinate 28,779 of PVKE010007085.1, read as the reverse complement.
GGGGCCTATACCAGAGCGTCACCACCTCGTTGGAGTAGGTCTTCGTGGGCACTGACTTGGCCCGGGCCAGTCCTGGGGGCACACACGTCGCTGAACCTCTTCCCACCACGGCTCCCACGTCCCGAGAAGGCTGGTGGCCCCCCACCCGGCTGTGGGGGCTCCAGCCCTCACCGAAGTCGGCCAGCTTCAGCTCCCCCCTCTCGTTGATGAGCAGGTTCTGGGGCTTCAGGTCCCGGTGCAGGATCTTGCGGTGGTGGCAGTAGGAGAGGCCCCGGAGCAGCTGGAACATGAAAATCTGGGGCAGGAGTGAGCCGTGGATGCTGGGGACCCGTCCTGACCGGAAGGCCCTGCTGTCTGCCCCGTGGCGGGGACCGGGGTGAGAACAGGCTGGGCAGGGGCTAAGTACTGGAGAGCCACCTGGTGCTCCTGCCCCATCCTCGGCCCCATCCACCCCAGGGAATGCCATCCAGCAGGGAGGGCACCTGACAGACAGGGAACCTGATGTGCCCAGAGAGGGACTTTGGTGTCAGCCGCCAAACAGTGGCGGAGGGTGCATGTCTGGGCGGTGGGCTCTGGCGGAGTTCCCAGTCCACCCCAAATGGCCCTACCCACTCCCTCCCACATCTGAAGGTCTGAGCAACCTCAGGGCTGGGCCCCTGGTGGTGGGAGCAGGTTCCCACGCTGGGCTTGGGAATAGGTGAGGTGCCGAGGTCAAGGGGACGCCCGAGGGTGGGGTCCCTGACCAGGGAGGCCCCTGACCTTGACATTGTGCATGCTCATGAGGTTTCCACAGTGGTCCAGGTACTGCTTCAGGTCGCTGTCCTGGAACGCAGAGCCCGGCTCAGCCCTGCCCTGCCCGCGCTGGAAGACCCTCCCTGGGTGGGTGGGGACAGGCCCCAAGCTGCCCTTGGCCCTCTGCTGCCCCTGAGCCTCTGAGAACCTACTGATAATTACAGAATTCAGCCAGGGGTGCCCTCCTACCCCCCCCACCACAGGGGGAGAAGCCCCCAACTCACCAGGTACTCAAACACCAGGGTGAGGGACCACTCGGTGTGGATGAGGTCATGCAGGGTGACGATATTGGCGTGCTTCAGGTTCTTCAGGAGGGACACTGTGCGGAGACAGGCCTGACTGGGTCTCTGGGGTCCCCCCCATGTCTCTCACACCCTCTCTTCCTGGCATCAGCCCAAGGAACCCCCATTCCAGCCACGACTCCCCACCCCAGGCTCCCACCAGGGCTCAGGTCCATGAACCCCTCCTCCCAGAAGCCCCCCAGGGGTGCAGAGCCCTTGGGGTGCCTCACCCTCCCGGATGGCGGTGCAGGGTGCACCCTCCTCGTGTTCCAGCCGGATCTCCTTCAGGGCCACCAGGTTCTCGGTCAGCTTGCTGCGCCCTTTGAAGACGGTGGCATAGGTGCCCTGGCAACGAGAACCCCAGAGGCCCGGCCACACTCGGGCCCTGCTCCCCTCCCTCTGTGGCTTCGAGCTGTCCTCAGCCCTCCGCAAGCCCCGCCCGCTATCCAGACACCCGCATGCTGACGCCTGTGGCTCTCCTGTTGGGGCTTCTGCAGGGAAAGGGGCCCCGTGCTGCTCTCTGCGGACCTTCCCACCCCCCAGCCTTGGGCACATCCCTTGGTGCACCCATGACAGTGACGCAGCACTTCCCACGTCCGGCATTGTCTAAGGGCCGCACGGATGCTTATGGGGGCACCCTGTCCAGTCCTCACTCCACTGAGCAGGTCCCATCTCCATTTCACAGGAGGAGAAACTGAGGCACAGAGGGGTCACAGAACATGCCCAGGGCCACAGGGCTCGTAAATGGCAGAGTTGGGATTCGAACCCAGACAAAGAATGCAGGGGGTGAAAATAAAGACACTGAACCCTGCCAACAGCCCACCGGCCACTCTGTCCTTGTGCCCCCTCCAGGGCCTGGGCCCACCGTCACCCCTGCCAAAGGTGGAGCCGAGGCCAAGGCTGGGGGAGACCCTGAGCCTCCTCCTAACCCACCAACCCCAGCCTCTTACCTCCCCCAGCTTGTCCAGTTTCACATACGTTTCCAGTTTCCCAAAGCCGATATCTGACTGGGAGGAAGGGACACAGGTGTCCCGTGAGCTTGAAGGCCCCAGCAGTCCCAACACTACACGGCCCCCCGCTCCCGCCTCCAGGAAGAGAGGCAGTGAGACCCCCACTGGGAAGAGGGTACCAGGGGGGAGGGCAGCCACAGATCCCTCCGTCTCTTGGACATGAGTCCCTGTAGCCCCTGAGATGCCCCCTCACCCCTTGCGCCCCTGTCTTGTTTAGACCCCCAGCTCCTGGAGAGCAGGACGTGTGTCTTTTTCTCCACTGTGCTTTGGGCATCCCATTCAGAAGCCTCCGTCCCGACAACCTCTCATTAGCATGTCCTCTAGCTCAGCTCTCCACGGCCGTGGGGACCAGAGGGTGCATTCTGGGAGATGCTCCCAAGGGACTATGACAGGCAGCCAGGACTGGGAGGTATGTGCCCACTAGTCTACAGACCTCAAGTCTGTCGCTGGAGACCCTGGGCCCCAGAGAGGGCTTGGAGCTCAGCCCCACCCCTGGTGGGGACCCTTTTAGGGAATGAATGTTGACCAAGGATGTTGGGCTGCATGAATCCATGTGGCCAGAAGGTGGCGCCAGAGGCTTGGGAACGTCCCTGAAACAGGCCACAGACTTCCGCTGGGACTGGCTTGCGGGAAGGAGGTTGGGGAAGGATGTGGTCCACCTTGGTGACCTCTGACCCTCCTGGGACTCACCAGGGAGGCGCGGCGGGACATGCGGCTGAGCGGCTTGGGCAGGTCTGGGCTCTCTAACTGTAGCTTCTGCAGGAATTCCTGGGGCAGGCGGATGTCCATGGGCAGAGACAGCCTCCTGCTGATGTCCTGCAGTGGCCAGGACGAGACAGGGACAGCAGTGTTTGCTGCAGGGCAGCTGGCACTGTGGGGCCCTGGTCTCTCACCCCCAGGCCTGGCTTTCTCAGTAGAGCAGCACCAGCAGGGCAGGGCCACACCATATGCCATGACCCCAGGCTCACAGCTGCTTGCAAGCTGTGAACACCCAGAGGTTGCTGTGTGACCTCTGGTGGTCCCTTGCCCTCTCTGGGCCTGCATGGCCATCTATAGAATAAGATTCCTGCAGACACTACGATTCTGGAAGCCTGTTTTTCATATACTTGGGTATATGTGTCATGAGGTCAGCAAATCGTCCAGCCCTTACTACGTGCCAGGGGTGTCCTAAGCACTTCGGTGGGTATTAATTCCTCTCATCTCCATGATGACTGGTACACAGAGGTTGAGAAACTTGCTTAGGGTCACAGAGCTAATCCATGGCAGAGCCGGGATTTGAACCCATGATGTCTGGCTCCAAGGCAACCACCCTCCTGGACACGTGCTGGTGGCCGTGTCCTGCCACGGCCATGGGGTAGAGCGAGCCGCTCACCTCCATGGAGAAGCGGCGCTGGTTCTGCCGCCGGTACCGCGTGCCGGGGGACGGCTGTGTGGGCTCCTCCCCACCGTCTGAGGGGGAGCAGGTGCTGGACTCCGGCTGGGGGTCTCCACCAAGAGGACCCCGCTGCAGGTCTGAGAGGGACAGGCGTGAGACCCCCGCCCCCTCTAGTTCTCCCCCTGTCCCCCCACGGCCAGCGGGAAGGTGCGGTCAGGGAGGGCACAGAGGGGCTTTGGGGGGACGCCAGGCCCCTCACCCTCATTGAGCCGGTTGTGCATCTGGTTGAACTGCTCTGTGAACTCAGCCAAGGACTCCTCAATGGTCTCGGTGCGGGGCACGGACAGCGAGAAGCGGCGCTTAAAGTTCTTCATCATGTTCAAGGTCGGCAGGGACGGGGCAGCAGGTCCTGAGGGGGGAGAAGAGTGGTGACGATGGGGCAGCAGCATCTGGGTTTCGGTTTCCATCTCTCTACCTGGCGGTCGCCCTGCCCTTGGCCACCGGGGTCCAGGCTCCCAGCAGGGAGCTGCCAACCCCCTGCCTCCCTGTGACTCTCACCCCCAGGACTCCCTGCCCCTGCGGACACTGTCACGACACGGATCCATCGAACAGCGAAGTCTCGCTCGTAACAGCGGCGTGATGTGCCCAGAGGGCCTGGAGGCCTACCTGGGGCCAGAGGGTAAGCTTCTAGCCGCCGGGGGCTGAGAGAGTTCTGAAGGGGGCTGCATGGTAGGCCGGGCGCCCGACTGGGGGCCCCCGGGTCAGCGGCTCTGCACCCCCTGGGTGTAAGGGTGTGACCATGTCAGCACCTGGCAAGCCTCCCTGATCGATGCCCACGGCTGAACCACAGCTGGACTGAAAGCCTGGAGACAGGCAGTCAGGTCCAAACCCTATTTCATCTCAAAACCAACACCTGGAGGTCCCTTTCAGGCTTGTCCTGGGTCCCCAGGGGAAAGAGACAAGGGAGGGGACGTGTGCCTCCCAGCTGACCCAGCCCCATCGCCCCCACGACAAGGGAGGGCAGCGCAGCTAGCGGACTCAGGGGAAACGGGAAACCCAGACGTCGGCAGGAAACAGAGAGGGGCCCTGGGGAGTCCCGCGCAAGTGAGGAGGGCGCCCAGGGTACAGGGCGCAACATGGAGGGGCGGGCTGCCCTGCTCCCCACCGGGGCCCTGCCCCAGCCCAGATGGGGTTCTTTCGTCCTCGGAGGCCCTTCCCAAAGAGACCCTTCCTTCTCTGTCCTGCCCCTCCTCCCCCACTTCCCCTCCACGGTTTCATTAGCTCCCAAGGTGGCCGCCCCCTCATCCTGATCTGCCCACATCCCTCTCAATTGCATTGGGGAGGGACGAGAGGTCCCACATGCCCACCCTCCACCCCCACGGACACCTGCCTAGAAGGCATCAGGGGACAGCCCCATGGTGGGAGGGGCCACCCTGTCCCCTCTGTCAGCTTTCCCACAGGCACCAGGCACAGCTCATTCCGGGAGGATGCTCTGGCCCTGTCTCTGGCCAGTACCCAGTTGCCAAGGCAACCAGGCACCCCTCCCCCCAGCCCTCCCTGTTTAAGGAATTACCGGTCAGTGACATGTCCGCTTTGCCTAACAATCACATCCTTTTGTCCTCAGCCGGCCTGGACCCAAGGCTGCTGGCTGCCCCCAAATGGAGCTCCATGGCAGCCCCCTGAGCTCCCCTGAGCCCCCAGCCTGGGCACGGCCAAGCCTGCCTTCCTCAGGCCGGCATTTCCCAGAGCACAGGCCCAGGTCTGCGTGGCCAGCTAAGTAAGCCTCCTTCTGTGGTGGCCCTGAAGTCTCAGTGCCACTCAACAGGTGAGGGCTGAGTTCCCACTACGTGCCAGGCACTGTGCCAGGCACTGGGGTTACAGCGGTGAGTGAAATGTGGGCCCTGGGGGGCTGGTGAGGTCTCCTCTGAGAAGCTGGCAGACAGTTCTCTCGCTCTTCCCAGCTGCCTTGGAAAGCACACGGGCTGGCCTTCCCTGATCGTCCACCCCCAGCTCAGCCGCTCGTCTGCAGGATCCTCAGACAGGAAGCTCCTGAAGGGCCGCCTGTGGCCTCCCATGTGCGTGCAGCTGGCGCACGGGACGCATCACGGAAGGGAAGGGGTCCCGGCGACAAGGGGACCTCGATACGCCCTCCCTGTTGCCTCACGTGTCCCTGCGTGACAGGAGACACTGTTGATGGAACAACAGCATCACCAAGGAGTTTTGCACAAAATTCAGATCCCTGGGTCCCACCTTCAGACTGTGGAACGGCAGCTGGGGAAATGTAGCTTTAAAGAGCATCCCCGTGGGGCCACCGGCTCGGGTGGGGATGCAGGGCCAGCCACGCCCCCTTCTGAAAACAGGGCTCCCCCCTAAAGCCACACTGCAGGCTGGGACATATGAGATGGGGCAGTGGGCATGGGGCATGGTCACCCACCAGGAGCCGCCGTAAATCACACTCCCTTGCTGTCTCCAATGCAGGGATCGGTGCTCATGAAAAGCCTCCTGGGAGAGAGGCCCCCAATTTCTACGATGCAAAGGAGACCTACCTAGCCCGGGTCAGCGAGGAGCAAGGAGCCACCAGCTTGGGTCTGGGGCCTGGCAGGAAGTGGGATGGGAGCCTGCTGGGGGGAGGGGAGAAGCTGGCAGGAGCTGGAACGGGGGCTGAGCCATGTGGAGGGACGGACCAGCTGACGCACAGTGGCCTGAGACGAGGCTGAGAGGAAGTGGCTGTCACCGGCTGGAGCAAGGAAGGTCCGATGTAGGGATGGGCTTCCTGATAGGGACGGGGAGCAGGTGGCAGGGCGGGTGACCACGGCACAGAGTGGGGGCCTCTCTGCTGGGGACAATCGGGGCATTGAACCCGGCAGGGTCTCGGGTGTGGCAGGGCAGACAGGGCAGTGAATGGCCTGTTGTTCCCTAGCACAGGACAGAAGTTGCCTCTGTCGCTTTTCCCTTGGGAGAGTCAGCTCCTCAGAGTTGGGGGGCGAGGGGCGAGGGAGGCAGGAAAAGGGCCTGTCACCTCGTGCTGTCTGCCCCCACCCCATATGGGGACAGAAGGGCCCAGTGTGACCCCGAGGCCAGCCCGGGGCCTGGCACAGTGTGACCTTTGTCCCCAGGCCAGGGAGCCATGTGGGGCTGTCCCTGTGCAACTGGGTACCAGAAAAAGACAGAGCTGGGGGACATGGGGGGTGGCTGGGCCCACCTGTCCACCCTCCTGGGAGCTGAGGGGGTGGGCAGATACCCCCCTCCCCTGCCCAGGTACAGTCCCCAGCAGACCTGCCACTTCCTCTTGGGCCCAGAACTTCCTGCTGGGGCCAGAGAAGAGGGTGGAGGAAGAAAGAGCCAGGCTGGGGTGGGGGAGGGGGGCACACTTGCCCAGAGGCCACTGTGGATCCAGCAGGCAAGGGCTGGAGTCCTGGAAGGCCGGCAGAAGGCGGTGACAGAGCCACCAGTCCCGTCCCTTGTGAGGACGCGGGGGCACCCAAAGGGCAAAGGGCTTGCTCAAAACCCTGCAGCCACTTCCTGGTTGTCAGCCTCCGTTTCTCCTCACTGAACCCCCTGCCCCGCCCCTACTTGTGGCCTAGGCGGTAAGTGGCGATCTTGGCTCTTCGAGGACCCGCCCCCAACTCCCAATTAAAAGCCAGAAAAGCCCAGGTTGGAATTCTGGCACTGCCACCCGCGGGCCGCATGATGGCGATGAAGTTATGTCACCTCTCTTGGCTTCGGCCCTGCTCACTCCCTGGACCACACTAGGTATTGATCAGCAAGGACCTGCCAGGGAAGGTTACTGGCCCACAGAACCTTGTGAACGAAGCGGCCGCCCATGTCTGCCCTCACTGTCCGTACAGCTCATGAGGGAGGGGAGGCGCAGCGAGGACAACCGAATGGATGGATCACGTGCTCAGCAACTCGGACGGCGACACGTGCAGCGGAGGAGATAAAGCAGGAACGAGGGATGGGGTGTGAGAGGCGAGGGCTCAGCCACTTAGGTAAGAGGGTCAGGAAGGCCTCCCTGAGACAGAGGCATGGGGAGGAAGCCAGTTGTGTGGGATCTGGGGGAAGCCGATCAGCGAGGGCAGAGCAGGAGCCAAGGTCCTGAGGCAGAAGCGAGTTTGGTCCGGGAACAGCAGTGCGGCTAGAGACAGGGCCCCAGGGGAGCCGTGGACGTGGGGAGAGCAGGTGGGACCCCGGGGTCGTCTGGAAGGAGAGGCCAGAGGGGTTTGCAGAGGATTATACTGTACCTGGGCCATCAGAAAGGGGAGGGGGATCACTGGGAGGGGAGGCTGGGGTGGCTGGGCAGGTGTGGGGAACCCTGCATGCGGATACCGAGTGAGCTGACAACGACGACACCCAGAACATGTTAGGAAAGAAAACCCCTCCTCTCACTCGCCTGCTCAGACACGAAGATGGGCCAGAAAGGCGGCCCCACATACAGCTTGTCAGCACATTCCTCCCAGACCCCTTTACGCCCACAAGGGGCTTGGAGACCCCCGCAAGGAAGCAGGTGGGGAGCAGGTACACGGTGAGCTGTGGGGGGCCTGAGCCGCCGGAGGGAAAGGCCCGGCCTCCTGCCCCCACTCCCAGGATACCCTGTGCCTGGTCCCAGGCCGAACCCCTGCCCTGGGGCTGGGGCACCTGTCGATGCTGGGGGTGGGCGGTCTCTCCGAGTGACCATGACGCAGAGGATGAAGTTGGCACAGCAGCTTTGTGAGGGTTCCCTTATGAGGAGCCCCTTCTCCTTCCTCCTGAGTGATGCCCCAATTCCCAGCCTGCACCCACAGCCCTTCCAGATCTGGGGCCCCCCCTTTCTCTTGGGCTTGGCTCTCCCTTCTCCCCACCACTCTCGCTCAACTCCAGGCCACACGCCCCTGCGTGCAGTTCAGGTCTCAGGACCACTGGGTGTCCCTCGGATGGGTATACTCTGTCAAGGGCAGGACCCCCAGGACCCTGGCGATGAGTTTTCACATGCCCCCCACACCAGGATGCTTGGATCCCCCCGTCTGGTGCTGGCGACATACGGTGCATACGCGTGTCTGTCTGTCTCACAGCCCACGGTGCATGTACTGCTCTGGATACGCATGGTCACGTGCGTCTCCACCCCCTCGTTGGGCTTCATGGTTGGTCTCCGTCTTGGGGGGTCCAGGGGCCGTGGCTGGAGGCTGTTGCTTCTGACGCCCCACTTCCCAGACCAACGCCTGACCTCTAGCCGGGATCCTCACCCTCTGCTGCCCACGCCCTGCCCTGATCTTGCTCACTCAGCCAGGTCGGGCCCTTGGGCAGGTTTCAAAAGCACCCAAGGCCACGCACGGCTGGTCTGCAGACGTCATGAGCTGAGACTTCCCTCCCGCCCGTGAGAGTGGTGCCCGCGGGGACCTTGCCAATCAGTGGTTCCTTCATCCTCCAACTGACCCTGCACGGTTGGAGGCTGACGTCTTCCCAGCTTGTGACACACGTCAGGGGAAGCCGGTCACCCCAAGGCTGCCTGGAGCCAGGAGCCAGGGGCAGAAGCCGGAGCCTCCTGGCTGACCTCGGCCTGAAGGGCAGCCTGCAGCCTTCTGGGCGGCCGGAAGGACTTGAGCAGGAGCAGCCAGGCCTACAGGCACCTTGCCTGTGAGCCGATGCCCCGGGCACAGGGATGGCACTTGGAGCCGAGGCAGGAGGCAGGGGAGGCAGGCCTTCGGGGACCATGCCCGGCTGCCTGTGCTAGAGGCCTGGGGCTCAACGTCGTCCCCGCACTGTCTTGCCCGACAGCATATGCCACGTGTCACAGGCCTACCTCCCGCGTTCGCGGTTTGGAGTCTGTGACCCGGAGGACTCCCTCACCTGCTAAACCGGGATCATGCCTACCTTCCTGTCCAACAGTCCCAGGCTGCACAACGCCACGTTCCCACGTTTCTGATGGGGTCACTCCCCTGTCCCAAGTCCTTCAGTATAACACGGCCCTCAAAGGGGAAAAAGTCCCAACCCCAGGGCCGAGCTGACCGGGCCTTGGTGCTATGACCCCTGCCCCCTTGTCTCCACTCTCAGCCCTCCTGGGAGGGTCCAGCTTTACGTGCCCTGCCTGGTGTTCGCAGAAGGAGCCACGCTCATGCCGCACATCTGGGATGCCCTTACTCGCCCATCCCTGGGTAAACCCACTTCCGGACTCCAGTGCGCTCCCACTGAAGCAGCACATGGCATGACCTCCCTCCCTCCCTGCTGCTCCCAGGGCAGCCAGGGCCCCCCAGGAAGGCCCCTCACCCACGGCCCAGGGCCTTCAGAATTCCCAAGTCCAGAACCTTTTCTTGGATCTTCCTTAAAACCCAAAGGAAAGAGCTCAAGTCCATTTCCTCCCCAGTCGCTAAAGCACCAGCCAGGATGCTTCCCACTGTCCGCAGATCAACGGGAGGAGAGAGGGAGACCAAGTTCTCCCCCTCTGTGGCCTTCCCGGTCCGCATGGACGGGCCCGTCACGGGATCCCGGTTCACATGTCTCTGGTGTTCTCATAGGCCCACCTCTGGCCCCTGCAGGGGCCTCCCGCCGCCCCTGGGGACCGCTCAGGCTAAAGTGCAGGGCGTGCAGACCACGTTCCTATTTAGTCCCTGCTCCCAGCCCCGCCCCACCCGCCTGGCCCACACTACCGGTGCCGCCTTGCAACAGGACGCCCGCCAACCTTCTCCAAGAGTCCACGCTCCCTCCAGGCGGGGCCCAGATGGCCCGGACCCCCGCCCCACCCCTGTCCTCCGGGAAGCCTGTGGCCAGCTCTCCAACGTCCTCTAAACGCCGCCGGGGGCACCTGCCGCCCTGGGCTCAGGCTGCCTGGAGGGAGCTGGTGGTTTCTGCTCGTCTCGTGGCTCAGGGCTACTGAGTGCCAGGCACCGCCACGGGCTCTACGCCTTGTCTGCCCGTCCCTTGGGCCCTGACGTCTGTCTGCCTCTGGGTCAGGTGAACGGACTCACTTCCTCTCCCTGTCCCCAATTGTGGGCTTTCCCTCTTCAGCCCTTTGACCCTCCCCCTTGACACACTCTTCCTGGTGACCTCATGCTCACCAGCGGTGGAAACCACCACCCATGTGCCAATGACTCTGGTCTGACTGAGCCCGAGCCTCCCACAGGCGGCCGGGCACCTCTGTCCAGATGTCCCCCTAAGGCCCGAGAGACCAGACCAACCCCAGGGGGCCTAGGAATGAGCGCCTGCCCAAGGAGAACTATAACGATTACCCTGAGCAGGGGTCGGCACAGGCTCCCTGGGAAAGGCCGGGGAGTCGACACCCCAGGCTCTGGGGGGTCACACAGCCCGACCCCCACAGGCCAGGCCACAGGCAGAGACGAGGCAGTATGGCTGAGCTCCACTGAGCCTTCCCTCCTGGGCGCTAGGATGCCCAGGGTGTATACTTCTCCACGGTCACAAATCGCCACTTTCTCCCGTGGACTGATGCCCAGCCATCTGAAACCGTGAAGCCGGCCAGGCATTCTGAGTGCTCAGGCCACAGACGGAAGCAGGCTGCCTCTGGCCTGGGGCCACGGTTTGCAGAGCCTTTGCCCTTGAACCTGCAGCGAGTGCCTGAATGGCCTCTGAGGCCAACTCCCGCTCCCTCCTTCTAACTCATGGGGTTTCCTTGCCCCTCGGGGCCGTGGCAGGGGCCTGCGGCTCAGGTCTCAGCTGGGGGATGACCCCGGGTCCCAGAGTTTGGAAGGACAGAAGGGTGACCCCCTCCCCACCCCGCAAAAGCTGGAACCACAAAACAGCCACCACAGTTGGGGCTTTAGAAATCTCCTGGTCTGTGCCCTCATAGCGCAAGTGAGGACAGCAAGACTCAGAAAGGGGAGTGATGTGCCCAAGGCCACGTGGGCCGACACAGCAGAGCTGAGACGTCACCTGAGGGCTCGTGATTTTTAGTTCAGTGCCCATTCGCTCCCCCAAGGTCGGAGGGGGCTGCGAGGACCTGCCCAGGGATGGCACCCCCTCCACCAGGCACCATGACTGGGAAAATGAGCAGCTCACTCAAGGGCCACCTTGCACGGGGAAGGAGCCATATCAAAGCTGGCATCGAAATGCAGCGCCCAGCCCAGCAGAGGGGCGGGGGAGCGGAGGGCCTCCATGCCAGGAACACGGGACGGCTCTGGGACCCTTTCCTGGCTTCACTCCACGCTCATGTCCTGAGTGATGCCCTCCCACACAGGACCTACTGCCTACCTGCTTCCAGGTACCCTGGGAAGGACAGCCATGTCCTCTCCTGGGCCTGGTCACCCAGCAAGGGTCTCCTCTGCTGGATGGCTAGGGCCAAAGGAGGGGAGCAGCCCTGGTTCTCACGGGGACCCCCAAAGGCAAGGAAAGGCAGGCTTCTTTCGGGAAGCGGGCTGTGAGGTGGGTCATTCTGGAGCGTTGTCAGAACATCCCGTGATGAAGATAAAACGCGGAGGGCGCTCGGGGTGAGGACGGGTGGAGATGGCTACGAACTGAGCTTCCATCCCGGTTTGGGGCCTGAGCCGCGGTTGCTACAGGGACGGATCAGAGGGCAGGGCACCGAGAGCTGTCCAACAGGACCCACTCACTCCGTCGGCCACCCAGGTGAGGAAAAAGGCTAGGAATCTGTGGACAGGGTCTCATCGGAATCCTCATAGCACATGCAGTGACACCCGCCCTCGCCCCGTCTTCTAAATGAGGAAACTGAAACTCGGGCAAGCCGGTCCCTTCGCCTGGCAGCTCCTTACTAAATGGCAGAGGCAGGATTTGAACTCACCCCCACAGCCCATACACGGCCTCCCCCTGCGCAACAGGAGATGCACGCTCAACATGCACAGAATGAACGAATGGTCTCCTTGCCTGTCCCACCCTTCCGTTTCCAGGGAAGGGAGGGGCAGGACACAGGGTGACACTGTTGTCCAGAATTTCAAGAAAGGGGGCTCCCCACTTTCCCTGCTGAGACCTGGGTATCCTGTCTTAGTGGGGCCACGTATGCAGTCAGGCGGGGTTCAAGGCCAAGCCTCACGCTTGCCTCCCAAGCCCTCCTCTGGGGATGGAACCAGGGAGGTCTCAGGAGTCCACGGGCTGTCCCTGCTCCCCGGAGGCTTCTGTGTCACCGGCCAGCTCCCGCCGGGCCCCTGGGTCCCAGACCTCTGCCTGAGCCCCCCAGAGCCCAGCCTCGGAGAGGGTGCTGTGTGTGCCCGCAGCTGTGGGAACCAGGACAAGCCTACACGTGGTCTCCTCCCAGCCCCTGGAGACGGGGAAGTCTCCAGTACCTAATGCCGGCAGGGCGCAGGGTCTAGGCTGTGGGGGAGAGGGGTTACGGAGGGACACAGCACCCGGGCGGTGTTGGGGGCAATGTGACTCGTCACATTCAGGTAGGTCTGGACCCAGGCCAGCCACACCCTCATGAACAGCAGAGCAGAGCAGGGACCGCAGCTGATTAAGGGGTGGAGTAGGGTCTTCTTAGTCCTGGGAACAGAGGCTCTGCAGGAGCCAGGACCCTCGGAGCCGGAAGCTGTGGGCTTTCCAGCTCCGGGTGCCCACCTCACTCATCCTTTGGAAACCAGAGCATAGACCCCCTAGCACGGATTCCTGGACCCCTCCTGGCTGGTTTCCACCCAACCTGTAACACCCTCCGCCGTTCTCTTACACAGAGCCTTCCTCTCCGGCCTGAAAGGCAGGCAAGATACTGTCTAAAGGCCCAGCCTGGGGTGGTTGGCAGAGCTCAGAGGTTGAGTGCTTGCCTCGCAATCACAAGGTCCGGGGTTTGATTCCCAGCCCGGGCCTGTGCAAACCCATGTGCTAAACTGTGTGCAACCCGTAACCGCTGGGATGGCTCAATGGCAAAGGTTCCCCCATCCCATGCAGGAGGCCCCCAGTTCGGTTCCCGCCCCGCGTGGCCCCATATCCACCTGTGTAGAATGAAACCACATCATAACTAATGATGTACAACTATGGAGACTGCTCTGGGCCCTCCCCCCTTCTCTCTCTCTCTCTCTCTCTCTCTCTCTCTCTCTCTCTCTCTCTCTCTCTCTCTCACCTTCTCTCAAAACAATGAAAACAAATAAATAAGGCCCAGCCTGATGGGGTCAGGAAAGTCCGCCTCGGTCTCCATCCCAGAGCCGGGCAAGCTGCCATCACTAAGAAATCTCTTCCCCAATCACCCCCACCAGTCCAGCTCCCAGGTATTTAGCATCTGCTGCGGGCCTGGCACAATGGGTGATTTCATTTAATTCGTAACAGCCCTGCCTGACATGATCCCCATTTCACAGGTGTGCAAACCGAGGCTGGGAGAGGCTCAGGCGCCGGCCGCAGACAGGGAGTCACAGAGCTCGCGGGTGCTGGAGCTCGATGCCATCAAAGCCCCTGTCAGCCCTCCCCTTGGGGCCTCTAACCCAGTCAGGGCAGGAAAGAAGGGCTCAGGGGAGGGCTAGAGGGAGATGCTGTCCAAAATGGGGTGATCCCAGAAAGGAGAGGCCAGGTTAGGGTACGAGCTGGGAGGAGCCAAGCCAGCCTCTGCCCCAGGAAGGGCCAAGTGCCCACAGAGATTGGTGCCAAGTTGGCAGAGAAAACCAGTGTGGCTGAAAGGGCAGAGAGTGGCCTCTCAGCCCCAGGGTCAGGCCATGAGGGCACCGGCTGGGCTCCCACTTGTTCTCAGACCTGATGTCCTCTATCCTGCAACCCATGGAGAAACTGGCTGTGCCCGGCACTGGACAAACAGGAGCCTCTTCCTTCTCCTGAGGGCTCAGGTGAAACCAGAGAACTCCAGAGCGGGCTGGGGTCTGTCCTCTGATGAGGCAGGGGCTGGGGGCCAGATGCAAGTGGGCTGGATCCCACCCTCCTTGGGGCGACTGATGTTGGGAAAGCTGGTCCCTGAGTCTCATCTCCTCACCTGTGATAGGGGGACAATGCCACCTGCTCACACAGCTGTGTGACGCACGGCTCCGCACCCCGTGGATGCTCAGTCCATGGTGTAACTTACTGAAGCCTCCTCTGGCTCTGCAAACCCCGATAAGTTTGGGGAGAACGAAGGGTCCGTTCTCCTGGTGGGGTGCGGGCAGCTGTGGGGAGACTCCCAGGAACCAGTGGGCAGTGAGGGGGTGGGGTGGGGGTGGTGGGGATGAGGCCTCATGTGTTCCTCAGCTGCACAGGAGGTGGCTGGGGTGGGGCAACCCAAGACGGTGACTTTGCTGCAGCAAGGTGACCCTCTCTCTTCAGGCAGCCTTAAGGACACAGACCCACCCCAGAGCCTCCCGTGTTGCCTGAAGCCATCCTCTGCGCCCCCAGCCCCCGGGCAAGGCCAGGCTGGAGGTTAGGGGACCACTCAGGGTCCAGGTGTCCTAGAAGGTTCTGCTCCCTGAGGCCCCTGTGCAGGAATGTGCTGTGTTCAGCCTGGTAATGCCACCCGCACATGACACATCTCACAGGACAGTGAGGACGCAGGAGGGGCATTGTGGGGGGGGGGGTACCAGTGCGTCACAGGGCCCAGGCCATGGTTGGGGAAGCGCCAAGGGCTGGGCTGGGGGGGGGGTAAGGCTCTGGGGAGCTGACCCCCACTCCTCACGGCCCCTACCCTCCCACCCCTGCGTCAGGAAGGGGTTCCGAGAGACTGAAAAGGAGGCCGCCTGGTGCCCCCAACGGTCCCACTCCCACCTCACGGCCGGCACAGCCCCCACCAACGGCCAGATCCCCGATTGCCGGCCGTCCCTGCGCTCCCAGCGCGGCAGACTCCTCCAACCCTGCACCCTAGTCCAGCGGGGGCCCAGCCTTTCCCATCAGCCCTGAGCCCGCGGCTTCTGCGCAGCGGGCTCCAGCCTCCTGACACCTCCCACCCCCACAGCCGGTGGCTCTAGAAACTTCACCAGAAGCTGGAAAGCGCTGGAGGCTGCGATCCGGCCCCACGGGGACAGCGACCTTTGCCCTCCCCGAAAGGAAGGGCGCTTGGAACGGGCCAGGCTCGCCGCTGGGTGGAAAACTTTGCTTCCCAGGGTTCTGACCGGAGCCCCGGGCCCAAGGGAGTCCTGATGGAGGGACTCCCTGGAGGGTGGAGGTCTGAGAACGCAAAACAGCCCCTCCCCCCCCCCCAGCACCTGGGACTTGGCAGCGACCTGGGCAGGGCATGGCCCCCTACGCCCCACCACACACACGCCCCCAACACACACGCGTGCCTCGCGACCCCAAATCTCCCAGCCTCTAGGGCAGTGGTCTCTAACCCTCGCCCCCGGCCATACGCGCAGCAGCGGCGCCTTTAAGAGCCACCGGCTTACCTTTGCTCCGCTTCCCGGCGCCACGGTGCCCCCGGCTCCGACCTCCGCTCCTCCTCCCCGGGCGCGCCCCGGACTCACCGCGCGCGTCCTGGGGCCGCGGGGCTGGGCGCCTGCCCCGCAGGGTCCCTGCACCCTGTGCCCTGCGGGGTCCCTGCCGGGCTCCGGGCTGCTTCCCCTGCTCCGGAAAGGTGAG
This sequence comes from Craseonycteris thonglongyai, assembly GCA_004027555.1. Taxonomy (NCBI): domain Eukaryota; kingdom Metazoa; phylum Chordata; class Mammalia; order Chiroptera; family Craseonycteridae; genus Craseonycteris; species Craseonycteris thonglongyai. The sequence goes on along the minus strand of PVKE010007085.1, from coordinate 12,913 downwards.
CGGCTCCCGGGAGACGCTGCAACCTGACCTGGAGGAGGAGGAGGGAGAGGGGAGGGGAGCGGTGGAGGAAGGTGGGGGAGAGGAGGGAGGGGGAGGCGGAGGAGGGAGGGCAAAGCCCGGCCCCAGAGTTTTTCTCAACAAGGAGACTCCTCCCCCTCCCTCCACCCTGCCCAGAGCCGCTGCCAATCCCCAGGGCTCTGCTCTGCCCGGTGCCCACCCCTTTCTCCCACTCTGGGAACCGGAGTCCAGGCACCTCTTCCGGTTTGGCCCTCAGCGTGGTCTCAGTGCCCCGGGAGCCCCCACTGAGGGGTGAGACCCTCTGGACCCGAGTGCCCCCCAGGACTGGGGCCAGGGCGGGGCCAGCTGAGACGGCCTGTCTGCAAATGTCACTGTCCCACGGTCTGAGTCTGGTCACACCCGGGAGCTAATGGGCACAGGCCCCCTGTTGTCACTGTTGCCTTTAGAGTTCGTTCCTGCAGCTCTAACTCCGGCCTGACCAGTGGGACTTGTCACGTACCTTTAGGGACAAAGCTCCCTCCGGGTTGGCTCCACCTCTCCAGGGCCTGAGTGGAGCGTGGTTACTAGCCTTCAGTCACCCCTACTTCCTACCCTGCAGGCTGATTTCGTTTGTCCTTGTGGAATTAAACCCTGCAGGCCAGTTGAGAACCATCCAAGAAGAGGGACTAGCCAGGGCTGGTCCAGTTTTACTTTTACGGAAGGAGAAACCGACGTCCAGAAAGGAGATGGAACGGGCCCAGGTCCCACAAGGAGTTAGTGACAAGTCACCATTAGGGCCCAGGCCAATGGCCACTCCACCCACACCCTCCGGCTTCGGGGATCAAAGAAACAGGGGATGGGGTGCAGGGCTCTGTGGCCTCATCTGGGCCCCCCCAGCCCTGCTTCCTCCAGGGGGCGGGCCCTCAGATCTCATGGGCACCAAATCCAGGAGTTCTGCGTCCGTGGTCCTGCCAGTGGGCATGGCGGCTCTAGTTTGGGGGCCCTGGTGATGAGGAGGCCCGGTCCACAGTGCGGATGTTTCTGCCTGAACCCTTTCCTAGGGTTGATCTGAAGTGACTGTCACCTGGTCCGCCCTGGGCTTTGAGCCTGGGGCCTTTCCCCAGGGAGAAAGGACTATTGAGAGCGGAACAGTTTCCTTTCTAGAGGACACGGGCCTGAGATTTCACCCTAAGGCCAGCCATCGGCTGGAACACCAGCCTGCAACACCAGCTCTCTCTCTAGACGCCGCAGGGCATGGGCGTGGGAGAGAGAAGGATGACCCTGGGCCCATGCAGGAGGGGGCTCGTGGGGAGCCCACGGAGGGCCCCCACCTCTCTGCTGGTTCTCTTTCCTCTGCCGGGGCAGGTAGATTTTCTGGGCGCCCGCACTTTAGAAACAATGGCACTGCTGAGTGTTGAAGGGGGTGCAAAGCATCAATAGGGTCAAAGCCTCCAGGCTTTGGGGAGAAAAAGCAACCTGCCTGGTTCCATCATCCAGGGTCATGAGAATACAGGGGGCACGGAGGCCGTACAGAGGCAGGAAGGAGGTGGGAAGAGCGGGGAGGGGGGCTACGGCTAAAGAACTGTGTTTTAGATTGGACAGAACGGGCCAACGGGTAGAGTCAAGGAGCCAGGGTGTGGGTGAGGTCAAAGGTTCCAACCAAAGTTTTCTGAATCTCTGATATGCCAAAGAAGAGGCAGGTCTCTGGGCACATAAGATGCCCACCCTCAGGGAGCTGGCGGTCTAACAGGCAGGTAAGTGAACGGGTATGATGCTGTAGGGCCCAGGTTAGAGCGGTGGCTGTCCGGAGGGGAGGGTTCTGGGATGAGAGGACCACGGATGAGAGGACGGGTTTTTCTGGGTTTTTTTCCAGAAGGGTTAACACCATGTGCAGAGTGCAGGGGCGAGAGAAGACGGTCACACCATTCTGCAAGGCCAGCACTTCGAGCCGGGGGGGGGGGGGGCTGGAGGTGACGCGTAAAGAGAGGCGAGGTTCTAGAGACCCTGGTGCTACCCCGTGGCCGGGAGCCAGGACACGTCCCCGAAAACATATGGCAACGTGAAGCTTGCCAGAGCAAAGCAGTCTCAGCAGGTCTGTGATTTGGGGTGAGCTCCTCCATCACTACGTGAATAGTTGATGGTGGGAGCAGATGTGGAGACGGGTACCCCCCAATGTGGAGGCGGATCCTGGTGCAAAAGGACGCAGGCTTAGCCCGGGGTGGTGGCAGCAGGGAGAAGCCAGGAGACTGTCCGCCCTTCTAGAAAGTCCCTCTGAGTCCGGGGGTGTCCCCGCCCCGCTCCCAGGCCAGCTTCCTTTCATACATCTGTCTGCAAGCCCAGCAAGGTCGATGCAGCACAACCGACCTGGGTCCTCCATGAAGGCGGGGCTCCGGTCCTGGGGACAGGGTGACCTTGGGCGGTGCTCACGGCTCCCATTTCCCGTCTGTAATGTGGAGACGGTAACAGCTCTGCTCGCTCCTGTGGGGCTGTCGTGAGATGCGTTGTTGGCGCTCCACCCACACCTGGTTCCCTTCTCTGCAGCCCAGTCGCTGCCCCCTGTCAGGGTCAAGGGCGTCTCAGTGGGAGGCTGCCTCCCAGGCCTCTCCCCTGTAGACCCTGCAGGCCCCTCCCCACCCTGCCAGCCTACAGGGTCAGTGGCATCTGGGGAGGCCAGGCAGGCCTGAGGAGCATTACCAGCTTAGTCCCCGCTCTGCTCTGGTCCCAGCTGCCAGGGACATGCCGCCTCTCGGCTCAGAGGACAGGCGCCCAGGGGTGCCTGAGGGCTCAGTGGGGAAGCTGGGAACAGCCTGAGTGGGCAGGGGATTTGAATAGTTTCAGAAAAACCGAAGTTCAACCCACCCCGCTTTCCCCCAGGGTGGGGGCGGGCACAGAATCCAGACAGGGGGTGTTGAGAGGACAGAGCCCTCCTCTCTGTACTCTGCTGTGGGGGCTCCCCTTGTCCCCCTACCGGCACCCCTGCAGGGACACCTGGGAAACCTAAGACCTGACTCTGTCCTGCTCTGAAAAAACCCAGGCCGCTGTTGCCCAGTGGCTGGTGGGGAATGGAGCAAACGAGAAAAATGTCACACGCCTGGTGCCAATGTGATTCCGCTTTATCAGCGCACCAAGCGTCACGGCCTGTCCTCACCGTGTGTGCTAAGTACACAGGCGTGTGTGTACTCGTGTGTGAGTATATGCACGTGCATGGGTGCATGCATGCACACACACACACACACACACACACCTTCGTTGCATTGCCACGGCAACGAAGCCACCACACAAGGCAGAGAAAATGGCAAAGTGGCCCCTTAGCAACAAGGCTGGACCAGGCACCTTTTTTTTTTAAAAGATTTATTGTAGTGTTTTGACGAAGAGAGACAGCGGGAAGGGGGAGGGTCCAGAGCCGTCTCCATAGTTGTACGTCATCAGTTTTCAACATAGTTTCATTCCACACAGGTGGGCGGGGGCTGCTCAGGGCAGGAGCTGGGCTGGGGGCCTCCCGCATGGGAAGCTCACCCCAGTTCAGCACATGGGTCCACACGGGCTGGGGCCAGGATTTGCTCCTCCGTCCCTGGGGCTACAAAGCGAGCACTTAACTCGCTGAGCCATCCCGGCTTCCCCTGGGCAGTACACCGGCACTGAGAGGGTTCCACATGGGCTGCAGGAGAAGAGAGTCCTGGTTCCCCTGGGCTTTCTAAGTCCCTTTTCCAGCCCTGAGCCCCCGTTTGCTCATCCGGAATGGAGCCAATGACTCTTCCTCATCTTACATCGTGTGTGCTCAGAGTGTGCCATCACTTTTCCACTAATACATGGGGACGGCAACAGGAGATCTTCTTTTCAGAAAACCTTAAGAATGTTGAGACTTCGGAGTAAAAGAGAGTTGGTGGATGCCCAGGAAGACCTAAAATCAAAGCCTGAGCCCCAGCCCCTGAGTTCATGGTGCAGTTGGACCCCAGTTCAAGTTGAAAGCATACAGTTGGTTGGCATCTCCCACGTGCCAGAAGCACACGCCGCTTCCAGCTGTGGCCGGGTGGGCTTGGAGGGCCTTTGGAACGCGATGATGGAGACATCTGGAAACGTCCAGGAGGCCTGTTGGACAGCTGGGAGGCAGCGTGTATCCGGATGGCAGACCGGCTCCAGGAGGCCTGAAGCTTTGACCGTGGGAGTCCCCCCGACCCCCCGGTAAACCAGCTCAGGAGTACTGAGCATTTGAACGGAGCCCCCACTGCCGTTGAGTAGTGCGTCCAGCTTGGAATAACGTGTTCGGAGAGACCAGAACGCCATGTCTCCCAGCGGGGGGGATTTAAGAAAAAAGAGGAGGAAACCGCATTCGCCGTTGATGGCATTAAAAAGCAATAGGCCACAGAATCAGTTCCCGGACATGGCAGCGCCCCCTTTGTGGGTCAGTTCTGCGCTGTCTCATTAGCCAGGGTTCAGGGGGACCCTGCCCACCCTGCAGGGAGCTGCCTACTTGCTGAGGGCCGGCTCCATAATTAAACACAGAATCCCAACCTCTTCCGGGCACCTGCCTGCCCCTCCTTGGGGGATAGGGACACAGTGGGAAGAGGCAGGCCCGCCTGAATGACCAGCTACATCCAGGCGCCCTGCACCTGCATGAGTAGCTATGTCCGATCGAAATGCATAGTACATGGTCACGACGCACGTGGGCGTCTACCTGAGTGAGCCGGTAGGGCCAAGACAATTCCTGAGACAGCAGCTGCCCCACATCAGACCGTCTTGCCAAAGGGCCTGGCAACAAAGACTCACTCCAGGGTGCCAGTGGCCCCGGTGACAGCCCAGCCTGGCAGGTCGGCAGCCCCTGGAGGAACCAGGGGAAGAGAGGGCTCATCAGTTTGGCCCCCGGGCACACTGTGCGCCCGGGATCCCTCCAGGGTGTTCATGCTGCTCCGCGTTTCTTCCCCAGGTTGTCCGCCATGTGTGAACCCCCGACTCTGCTTCTAGTTAAACAGCTGGCGACTGAACCTGATCCAGTTTACTCCTGGAGAGGGCAAAGGGGCAGGCATCCAACGGGCAGCCTGACGCTGCGCTTGGCTGGGTGCTGGGGGGAGGGGAGAATGTGCTGGCTTTTCCCCGGACACCAGAGGGTTTCTCAGACCTTGGTTATTCCTCCACCCAACCACCTACCTCTGCAGGGGCCGGGGCGTCTAGAGGGGACTTGCCTGAGGAGGCTGAAAGCCGACTAGAGGGATGTCAGCCAGGAGGGGCCAGAACCCACAGGGAGGGGTCAGGACGTGGGGAGGACCTGAGCTTCAGGGCGTCAGACCCACGAAAATGCTGTAAGAGCCCAGACACTTAGTAACGCCCCCAACTCGGCATTACATTGGCCATAAACCTGACCTACCGGCCACGTAATTTCAGGGAGAGGCAGCCAGGGCTGGAGGAGAAACTCCAGGGGGAGAGAGCACTCGGGTGGGCGGCTTCGGAGAAGGGCAGAGAGCAGGTGCAGATGTGGGGGGCTTGCTGAAGAAGAGGGAAGGTGTGGAGAGCTACCAGCCCCTCTTTCTTGCCCATGAGAAAACCCCTTAATGGCCTTTGCTGCCACCTGCTGGCCACAGACATCACCCCGTCCCAGCCCCGTTGATTCTTACCTACAAGTTCTTAATTTGTGGTATTCCGGGTTTTTAATTCCCACTTTCTTGAGATGTAATGGGCGTATAACATTTTGTAAGTGGAGGGTGTCCCATGAGATGATTTGGTATAGTATGTATATGTCGTGAAATCGCTCAGCACAATACGTTTGGTGAACACCTTTGTCACCAAGCCGCTAGGTTTCCTTTTTCCTTTGGTGCTGGGAGGTCTCTGCCCATCTTTTTCTCTCCCGAGTCCAGTCTGTGTAGCTCGAGGCAAGTCCGGGTCTGGGCTCTCAGATCCCGGCACCCGCTCCTTCCCCTCCGTTCAGAGCTGGACGTCCCGGCTCCTGACTCAGTCCCTGTCACAGTACTGCACTGCTTCCCCCACGACACAGCACAACACACAGACCAAGCGGACGCCTGGAGAGAAACAAGGGCAAGGTCACGCGCTGGCCGGAGCCACAGAGCCGGGATTTGGACGCAAGTCTGAGTGGAGCGTGCCCTGTCCCTCCCGGGGTTGGCAGAAGGGGAGTGGCTTCTGAAACACGCAGATAAGGGTGTGCCAGACACTGGAGGCTGGTGGGCTGTCTGGGGTGGCTGAGGAGGGCTGGGGAGGGGGTGCAGGGTGGGAGCCCCTGTGCCAGGCTAGGGAAACAGCACCCCTGAGTGACCACGGGGAGAGAAGGTGGAAGAGAACACAGGGCTGAGGGTGCGGCCTGGGGGTCTGGCCTCACTGCCGGGGTTGGAAGAAGAACCAGAACAAGGGACAGAAAGAAGCAGTCAGACGCAGGACCTGCAGCCTGAATACCGTGGACACAGCCTCCTATATCTCAAAGGAGGGGTGAGGGCACTACCCACCTGTTTGTGTACCACCCACAACCTCACGGTTATTTGTTTATGTTCTGAAGATGTATTTTATTGTTATTGACAGAGACAGAGAGAGACAGGGAGAAGGGGGAGGGCCCAGAGCCGTCTCCATAGTTGCATGTCATCAATTTTCTACATGGTTTTGTTCCACGCAGGTGGGCAGGGACTGTACAGGGCGAGCACTGGGCAGGGGGCCTCCCACATGGGGGCACACCCCAGTTCAGCATGTGGGTCTGCACGGACTGGAGCTGGGGCCGGGGCCGGGCCTTGGTCCCCGGGGCTGCAAAGTGAGCTCTTAACCCACTGAGCCTTCTTGGCTTCCCCGCAATTTCACTTTTACATGGAAAAATTCAGAGGAAGAATGCTATTTCATGACATCTGAAAACAACATGCAATTCACAGCTCAGTATGTATTAAGTTTTATTGGGACACAGCCATGCTCATTCTCTTATGCATTGTCTGACTGCTTCCTGCTGCAATGGCAGAGTCGCATTGTTGCCACAGAAGACTGTACAAAGATTAAAGTATTTACTGCCCGGCACTTGGCAGAAAAGTTTGCAGACCCCCTACCTTAGAGGAAAGGTGTGCCCCCGTGTTGGAGGAGAAGCAGCCGGGGTGAGGGAAGTTTGAAGGAGCAGCGGAAGGGGCGGGCTCCCCAGGGGTCTTTGCCAGAGCCTGGTCTTCCCACGACAGAACCTTCCCAACAACGAACCCCCCACCCCTCCACACAGCTGACCTGAGTCCCAGCTCCACCATTAGGAACTGTGTGAGCTGGTGCGACTCCATAGCCTCCCAATCTAAGGACCGCCATCGGTAGGACGAGGCTGCTCACACAGCCCCTGAAGGACGATTCGATGACAGAGGCCGTGCAAGCTAGTTCTTGGTGCCTGCCCCGCGGCACTCTGATGTCCTTGCAGCTGTCGACAGCAGCGGCTGCACCTCCGAGCTTTGCCCACTAGAGGGCAGCAAGGCCCTGCCGGCGGCCACGCGGGCTCAGATGGAGCCGGTCCGCAGCGGCCCTCCTGGGAGAGGTGCCGCCCTGTGCCTGCAGCCCTGGCCTTTGATGTTGATCCCCGCAGTTGTCCCCGCAGCCGGCCGGGGTCAGACGGGTGCAGAGCTCCCAGCTAGGGGCCCACCCCCACCCTCCTCTTTACCCCTCGGGCTCCCTCTCCAGGCTATTTGCACGTCACCTCAAGTCATGGATGACCCGGGATGCTGGCTGAGCAAGTGGGTTAAGGCCCCTCCCCCCTGGGGAGAGAAGCCAAGCCCAGAGAGGTTGAGTGAGGTGCCCTAGGTCCCACCGCCGGTTATAGCTGGGTGGCTGGGACTGTAGCTCCTACTCTAGCCAGGTGCGCCTCCCTCCCGGCCAGCGGCTGTTCTGAGCTGTCCTTAAGGATCCCATTTGCCTGACGCTCCACCTCGGCTTCTCCCAGCACCCCTACCCCTGCCTGGCCGGCCCGTGAGATACCAAGCCGCCCCTCTACCTCCACGGACCTGGGACCCGCCCACGTGCTTGCACGCCCGTGAGTTCATTTCTCCTGCGAACGTCCTGCGAATGTCCCACGAACGGGCCTCTCCTGGCATCTCTGGGGACGGTGGCCGTCCTGGCCACGGGCTTGCAAGCTCAAGGGCAGCTGGCCACCTGCACACCCAGATGTGACAAGGACAAAGAGGTTGCAGGGCCGAGTGCTCAGGGAAGGCTGCAGGCAGAGCGGGGCACAGTGGGGGCCACGACATTAGAGGAGCTGGGGGCAGGGGGGTCTGGTCATGTGGGCGGTGGAGGGACATGGAGGGGAACAGGAAGCAGCACCTGCTGGCCCTCAGGATGGCTGATAGGAACATGCCCAGGAGCCCAGCAGAAAAGCGGAAGAGGAAGTTTCTGAGTTCTGGAGGCTTAACCCCCTCCTGCTGTATCGCTCATCTCCCTCCTTCCTCAGACAAGAAAATATCTCAACATGTTCAAGGCCCTTTAGACAAAGAGAGACCCCATCCTCCCTCAACCACTCAGCCCGGGACCCGTTCTTCCCAACTTGGCTCCTAGCGGTTGAGAGTAGTGCTGGTAGGTGGGTTGGTGGGAACCTGACGGTGACACTCTGGGCACAGGGAGGGAGGGAGGCAGGTGGGCAAGTAGGATTGGCTGTCAGGGCCGCAGGGGGCACAGCCCCAAGTGCCTGATTCCTTGTCTGTCTCCCCAGCTACCCTGGGAGCCCCTTGCGGGCAGGTCTGGGCCCCTGTACCCAGTGAGCCCTTGACAAATGTGTTGAACTAATAAAGAATGAATGAATGAATGTAGGGAAGCAGGGGTGGCTCAGCGGGTTGAGCGCTCGCATTGCAGCTTCAGGACTGAGGATCGATTCCTGACCCCTGCCCGTGTGGACCCATCTGCTGAACTGGGGTGAGTGGCCCATGCGGGAGGCCCCCTGCCTGGCTCCTGCTCTACACGGCCCCCACCCACCTGTGTGGAATGAAACTATGTTGAAAACTAATGACGTGCCGCTATGGAGATGGCTCTGGGCCCTCCCCCTTGTCTCTCTCTCTGTCTCTCTCTCTCTGTCAAAAACAACAAAATAAATCTTTATTTAAGACTGAATGAATGCTTTCCTGGGAGGGCCTTCCCCACAGCCACCCCCTCCGGCCATTCACTCTAGGCACTGGTCCAGGCTCCGCACGGGCGGCCGTGGGCACATATGGTGTGAGCTCAGGAGGAGATGAGCAAACAGCATCAATACGTTCTCTGGGCTGTAAAGATCTATCTCATATGAGAAAAGCATCGACCCTTTAGATTCGAGAGAAACGGGGTCGACACAATAAGAACAGAGGGCTAGGGGTGCTTAGGAACGTCCAGTAGAGGGGGTCCGGGGCACCTCGCATCCTGGCTCCCGGGTGCCCCCTTTCCTCCTCCAGGGACCCTGAAGTCAGGGCGAGGGGGCTGGGGTCCCAGAGCCGAGAGCTGGGGTGCACTCATCAGCTGGTCCAGGCACAGAACCGGGGAGGAGAGGAGCTGGGGGGGGGGCGCAGAAGAGATATTGATGCGTTTTCTGGCGAGAAGTGACGAAGGTGGCGGGGGTGGTGTAATGAAGACAGATGACCGCAGGTGTCGAGCTCTGCTGTCTTCCTGCTGAAGGAGCCTTGCCGCTGGGGGGCGGGGAGGGTGACTGCCAGGTGTCTGCGGCTCCCCAGCTGCGGCTGGCACCCCTTCCTCTCAGCTCAGCCCTCCCTCTTCTCTCCTTCCTGCCACCTTTCTCTTGGGACGGGGCCCTTTCCCCTGTTCTAGGCTTTGTTGTACAGATAAAAGGCCACCGTCCCTCCTGCCACTTCATTTTGTGCCAAAGTGGCTGCATTTGCAGCACTCCAGTTACCGCCCTTTCTCTCTGCAGCTCATGCAGCGTGGATCAGATGAGGCCTCCTTCCCACCCTCCCAGGAAGCCAGTGAGCGCCCCGCCTCCAGCTGGAGGATTTACGGCTCCCCACCCTCCCTTGGGGTCCTCGGGGGTCTGGGAAGCTCAGGAGTTATGGGTGCACAGAGGCAGGGCTCTCTGTACACTTAGCCCAACTTGTCCACCTCCTGGGGCCAGTGGCGTGGAATAAAAATGATAAAATGCCAGGGTCAGTGTGCTGGGGACATGTTTATACTCTTCACTCCAATCCAACAGTTTCCTCCTGGGGCATGCTGGGAATGACTCAGAAGAAGGCAGAGAGCATCTGGAACTGGCCAGGAAAGAGGGACTGTCCTCCGGAGGGTGCAGCATGCCGGGCAGTGGGTGGTCCCGTGTGTCAGGGCACCGAGATGACAGGGTGAAGGACAGGGGTGGCTGGTGCAGGGCTCTGATTTCCCCAGAATCTCCATTCATCCTTCTGAACCAAGGTTCATAGCTATGCAACCAGCTTCCCCTCAATTCCCCAACCTCCTTCCCATCAAAGCTCCCATAGCCCCTGGGATGCAGAGATCCTGGGGCGTGCCTGGGGGCGGCAGGCTATGGGGATATTTGAGGCAGTTTTGTAGGTTTTGTAACAGTGGGACAGATGTTGTGCAGTTAGCTTTCTTTCCAAGAGAGGACGAAATGAGCCAATCATTTTTTTCTTAAGAGAAAGGACATTCTAACACTAACGGAGAGAGAAAGAGATAAAAAGAGAGACAGATAAACAGAGAACAAAGCGTCAGACTGAAGGAAAGACAATCCTCTAAATGGAATTAATGTGGCTTTATTAAGACAGATTATATTTATGGTTCCTTTTTTGCAGAAGAACCCGAAGCCCTGGGCCTGGCAGCCGGGACTGGGGGTTTCATTTGGGGTCTGCCCCTCAGCAGGTGTGGCTTTGGGTAAATTTACCAGTGGATTTGAACCTCAGCTGCTGACTGGCCTTCAGTGTCTCCATCTGTAGAACAGGTGCTGGGGACAGAGGAGGGCCGGGCAGGGGATGAGAGGTACCCCAAGCACCCCTGAGAAGAGGGGCGTGTGATGGATGTTATGTTTAAGGGTCAGGATGACGAACGAGGTAGGTGTTGTGATCATGGCCTCAAGGACAAGGACACAGAGACTCAGAGGTTAAATAATCTGTCCCAGGCCACTCACGCCTGCCTGGAGGCTGAGCCCGCACTGTTTCCAGAAGGGGAGGCAGAAAGGAGCAAGGGCAAGGGAGGGGCAGGGGCCGGGCTTGGTGGTTCCGCCCGTTTTCTCTGCGAAATAGGAAAAGACGAGGACACCCGGAAGTGTCAGGAGTCGTCTACTTTGCAGACGCCTCTCTGGGTAGAGACAGGGTCTTCCCCATCCTCAGAGACAGTGTGGTTATGTCCCTCACCTGCCCCTTGGGGCGAGGGTCGCTGTCCAGTTCATGGAGAAGGAACAGGCTTTGTGTTTTGTTTGTGGCTGATTCTCCAGACAGTTACAGTGCCTGGCACCTAGTAGTAATTCACTTAAAAAATAGCCTGGAGCACCTACTATGTGCTGTAGGTGCTGGGGACCCAGCAGTGACAAAGGCCAATGGAGCCCTGCCCTTAGGACGTTCGTGGTCTAAGAGGAGAATCAGACGGTAGACACAGAAAGAAATAGAGCAAGCAGAAGCATCTCAGGAGGCAGGGAAGTCAGAACAGGAAAACAGCAAAGGTGGACAGAGTGCGTATTGCAAGAGAGAGACATGTCTGACTGCAGTGAGAGAAAAAGGTGTTCGTGCCCAGACGGGGGAATAGGCAGAAGGAGGAGTGGGTGCAAAACCCAGAGGCAGGAATAAGGGGGCAGGCAAGCGAATGTAGAAAATGAGAAAGCGGGATGGGATCGTAGAAAACCTCGTAAGCCAAGGGAAGAAGCTTGTCTTTTATTCTAGTTCCGGGAAGAAGACTTTGGAAGGTTTTAAGCCGTGGGAGTGACGTGATCTGATTGCAGCTCTAAAACAATCCTTCCGGCTTTTCGAGGGGGAGGGGCTGCCATGGAGGGTGAGTGGAAGCTGGGAGACCAGAGAGATTACTAGACTCCGGCGCTAGATGGGGAGATGGAGACCGGGGTGGGTTTGGGGAATGAGTCTTGCCGGTAGATTCCAGGAAGAGAGTGAGAAAAGAAAAATCTACGGGGTTCTCTAGGCTTCCAGACAGAGCTGTTCACTGAGCTGGGAAAAGTGGAAGAGGTTGGGGGCAAGAGAAGGTGTGGAAATGAAGAAGTCCGTGATGGCCACGTTCCATGTGGAGTATATAGCTGACATCTGTGACGAGTTGGTTTGTGTTTCTCTCCCAAATGTGTTGCAATCCGAATCCCGGATAACTACTAACATGACCTTACTTGAAAGGAGGAGGGTTTTTGCAGAGGTATTTAAGCTCAGATGAAATCACTGGAGGGGCCCGCATCCCCCAGTGTCCTTAAAAGAAGAAGAAAGTGTACCACACATACACACACACACACACACACACACCGCAGGGGATAACACCGCTGTTTAGAGGTTGGCTATAAAATGACAAAGAAACAGGGTCTTACCTAGAAAAAGATGTGGCAGCCAGGCCTCTGTTTGTGACCTAAGGAGAGACCAGTGATGCGGGAGGGAGAGAATTGCAAGGAGCAAAGTCAGAACAGAGCAAGAGAGAGGGGTCCAGTGCACAAAACGGAGAGCTGGCCCCAGAGAAGAACCTTCGTCTGCTGTAGGTGCGGGGACGCGAGACTACGAGTAGACATTGTGCCCGTGGGCTGGCGGGCAGGCGTAGTAGTTCTCATGTGTCCCCTTGCATGTGTTATATCGGGGGGTCTGGGGCAGTCCTATATGCAGGGGTGGTGCTAGAGGTTTGAAGAGAGAGAGAAGGTATGAAAGAGCCCGTGGAGGAGAAGGGAAGATGAATATACCATGGAGAGGTAGAAGGTTTGCTGGGAAAATCTGAGTCCTCTTTTGAGATTTACAGTCATACGTGTAGAGCGACACCAGTCAATGAGCGTGGTGGCATGTCGTTCTTGACATGCTCAGCCACTTGAGTGGGTGTC